>JAIFZK010000226.1:97500-107500 GCA_027481765.1 Tenualosa thibaudeaui | reverse complement strand
CTGTTGAAAAGGTACATGAGAGTGTGTGTGTGTGTGTCCTATTGAAAAGGTACATGAGAGTGTGTGTGTGTGTGTCCTGTTGAAAAGGTACATGAATGTGTGTATGTGTGTGTCCTATTGAAAAGGTACATGAGAGAGAGAGTGTGTGTGTCCTATGGAAAAGGTACATGAGAGAGAGAGAGTGTGTGTGTGTGTTCTATTGAAAGGGTACATGAAAGACTGTGTGTGTTTGTGTATGTGTGTTTGTGTGTGTGTGTCACTGTATATGGTGGGAATCCATAAGAATATATGAAGATGTGTATGGTTGTGTGTTTTTGTGTGTGTACATTTGTAAGTGTCTGTGTGTTTGTATGTATACATGCATATGGATTTGTGTGTTTAATACATGTGTGTGTATAGGTGTGTGTGTTTGATACTCACGTTCTGTGTGTTGTCTTGTAATCTCTGGAGTGTGTGATCTCTGTATCGGGCCGTCTGTGTCATCTGGCAAAAATGCAATAATGCACATTTACAGTTTTCAGCAATTCAAGGACTGTCACATATAGAATCTATATAGAAATGTAGACTCACATATAAAGTGTGTATGTAAATATATTAGTGTAGACTGTCACATATAAAGTGTGTATGTAAGTATATTAGTGTAGACTGTCACATATAAAGTGTGTATGTAAGTATTTTAGTGTAGACTGTCACATATAAAGTGTGTATGTAAATATATTAGTGTAGACTGTCACATATAAAGTGTGTATGTAAGTATATTAGTGTAGACTGTCACATATAAAGTGTGTATGTAAATATATTAGTGTAGACTGTCACATATAAAGTGTGTATGTAAATATATTAGTGTAGACTGTCACATATAAAGTGTGTATGTAAATATATTAGTGTAGACTGTCACATATAAAGTGTGTATGTAAATATATTAGTGTATACTGTCGCATATAAAGTGTGTATGTAAATATATTAGTGTAGACTGTCACATATAAAGTGTGTATGTAAATATATTAGTGTAGACTGTCACATATAAAGTGTGTATGTAAATATATTAGTGTAGACTGTCACATATAAAGTGTGTATGTAAATATATTAGTGTAGACTGTCACATATAAAGTGTGTATGTAAATATATTAGTGTAGACTGTCACATATAAAGTGTGTATGTAAATATATTAGTGTAGACTGTCACATATAAAGTGTGTATGTAAATATATTAGTGTAGACTGTCACATATAAAGTGTGTATGTAAATATATAAATACATAAGTGTATAAATAAAAGGACGGGGGGTGGAATATAACAGTTCAGTCATGTTCCAAAAGATATCCCACTCACACACACACACACACACACACACACACACACATATTTACCATCCACCCTGTTGTTTCTTCTTGGGCTCTCTGTTACTTGGAGGGAACTTACACTCAGAGTATCTATTACAGACCACAAAACAATCAGTTAGCCTCTATGTTTTATCTGTGTGTGTGTGTGTGTGTGTGTGTGAGAGAGAGAGAGTGTGTGTGTGTGTCTGTATATGTGTGAGTGCATGTGTGTGTGTGTGTGTGTGCATGTGTGTGCATACTGTATGTATGTGTGTATATGTGTGAGTGTGTGTGTGTGTGTGTGTGTGTGAGTGTAAGAGAGAGAGAGAATTGCCTGAGTCTCTGTCCTCTGTGCGCTGTCTTGCTGCTCGACTAGGTTGTGGTGAACGATTAGCTGCAAGAGAAAACTCAACACATAAACACATGACACTTGTTTCTGTGCGTGTGTTTGTGTGTGTGTGTGAGAGAGTTTATATTTTAGCATATGTCTACATGCAGTATGTGCATATGTTTGTGTATCTGTGCGTGTGTTTCTTACATATTAGTATGTATGTACACATGTGTGTGCGTGTGTGTGAGAGAGAGAGAGTGTGTGTGTTTGTGTGTGGTCTTACTATTCTCTCTCTCATATCGCCTTGGTCTTTGCAGAGAACTCACACTCCATATAAATGTACAATAATCACCTAACACACACAGTAAGTTGGTGTGTTTGTGCATGTGTGTGTCTGAGCAGGACTTTGTGTGTGTGTGCATGTGCATCCATGCATGCATGTGTGTACTGTGTGAGTGTGTGTGCGTGTGGGCATGAATGTGTGTGTGTGTGTTTGTGTGTGTGTATGAATGTGTGTGTGTGAGTGTGTGTGTGTGTGTGTTACCTTCATCTCTCTCTTCTACAGTGGCTTGTCTCTGGCGAGGGGGTCGGGGTGAGCTTCCACCTGCTCTTCCAGCTAAGCAGAGAGGACAAGAGGGAGATAGGTGTGGGGTTAACACACACACAGAAACACACACACACACACAAACACACACACACACACACACACACACACACACACACACACACAAATACACAAATACTTACCTCTTGGTTCATTTCGACTCCTGGCATCAGAGCTGCGTTGGGTAGTGTTTCCTAAAAGAGGAAGAGTCTTTTTTGTCATAAAGTCTTTCTTGAAAAAGACACACATCAAACCACCTGTATGATCCTTTCTGATTACCTGGATTACGCACACTGACTGACGGCATGGTTGGAGGAGCTTGAACACACACACACACACACACACATACACACACACACACACATACACACATGCACAAAATGAGATGAAATGAGATCAAAACAAACATAAATAGAAGTATTAAAGAGACACTAACAAATATTGAGAGGCACCTCTGGCATTTGATTTCGCTCCAATTCCCGAAAACACTGAAAACAAAAAAATCACAATTCCTTACATCAGTAAACCATTAGTAAACCATTAGTAAACCATCTATTTCCTTACATTAGTAAACCATCTACTTCACATATTTACAATGTGTTTACAATATTATACTATGAATAAACATTTTACTTCACATAATACAATATGTTGCTTTGAGTAAAGATTCCATTTTAATTTGTTAGAAGGACACAGATCTGTGTCTAGAAAATGGATGGTCACATTCCCCATTGTAGGTCAGGCACTATAGAACTATAGTTCAGACACATCCTGTGTAGGCTAGGCACCATAGAACTATAGTTTAGACCCATCCTGTGCAGGTCAGGCGCAATAGAACTATAGTTCAGACACATCCAGTGTAGGCTAAGTGCTATAGAACTATAGTTCAGACTCATCCTGTGTAGACTAGGCACCATAGAACTATAGTTTAGACCCATCCTGTGCAGGTCAGGCGCAATAGAACTATAGTTCAGACCCATCCTGTGCAGGTCAGGCGCAATAGAACTATAGTTCAGACACATCCTGTGTAGGCTAGGTGCCATAGAACTATAGTTCAGATGAATCCCTTTTTGGAAAGACAGACTCACGTTTCAGAAAGGCTGCCTTCTTGTCATCTGGGAAGGAAAAGAATAGCATAAAGTCACTCACAGAACAAGAACAGAGATATACACCATGGCAGAGATATACACCATGGCAGAGATATACACCATGACAGAGATATACACCATGACAGAGATATACACCATGGCAGAGATATACACCATGACACCATGACAGTTACTAATGTCTGATGTCTGGAATGTAACCTGGTTGAACAGAAAGAAAGAAATAAAAGAAAGAAAGAAAGACACAGAAACAGAGAAGAAAGAAAGAAAGAAAGAAAGAAAGAAAGAAAGAAAGGTAGACACAGAAGACCTCACCTTTCTTTGTCACTGTGAAGACTTCCAGGTCAAACACTGCAGGCAGATGAATACAGGGAAACAGTGAACACAGTGTGTGTGTGTGTGTGTGTGTGTGTGTGTGTGTGTGTGTTTATTGGTCTGTTATAAAAGCTTGTGAATCTTAATACAAGGGTAAATTAAATTATTCTCAGTGCGAATATTTGTGTGTATGTGTGTGTGTGTGTGTGTGTGTGTGTGTGTGTGTGTGTGTGTGTGTGAGACAGACACAGAGCAAGAGTGTGTTTTTGTGAGTGTGTCAGTGTGTGTGTGTGAGTGGTGTGTGTGTGTGTGAGAGAGAGAGAGAAAGAGAGAGTCAGACAAAGAGCAAGAGTGTGTATATGTGAGTGTGTGAGTGTGTGAGTGTGTACCCGTCTGGTTGACTCTGTTGAGCTCCACATTACACATGACCTCCACCTTGTCACGCAGCTCTCGAATGATCCCACGGACCCAGTCAAAGGAGACATCAGGAAAGGCACTCACAGTCCCCACATCGGACTCCTCCACAGGGGTCACCAAAGGGTCACAGTTCTGAGGGGGACAGAGGGGACCATTTTTACTGTAACACACAGCTCACTCAGGAAGTAGTTCCTACAATTACACCTGCAGTAGGTAAACTGTGGTTGAATTTTAGTAGACGTATGTAAAGACGTGTATACAAGTGTTAGATCATGTGTAAAGAAGTGATGGGTATTCAACATTAAACCAATCTTTACATTTCTATAATATGTGTGTGTGTGTTTGTGTCTGTATTGTGTGTGTGTGTGTGTGTCTGTATTGTGTGTGTGTGTGTGTGTGTGTGTGTGTTTGTGTCTGTATTGTGTGTGTGTGTGTGTGTGTGTGTGTGTGTGTGTGTGTTTGTGTCTGTATTGTGTGTGTGTGTGTGTGTCTGTATTGTGTGTGTGTGTGTGTGTGTTTGTGTCTGTATTGTGTGTGTGTGTGTGTGTGTGTTTGTGTGTGTGTGTGTGTGTGTGTGTGTGTGTGTGTGTCTCCTGACCTGCAGGAAATAGATGTTGTCCTGGGAGCGAATCAGCTCCTTGGTGGCTGTATCTCTCTTCTTGAGCTGGCGGACCTCGGCCTCTAGTTTCTGCACGACATCCTGGGCCTCGGTTATTTTCTCCTGCCCAGAGGTGAGCATCACCTCCCCCACCAGGTCCAGCAGACGCTGCACCGACATCTGGAGCTCCCCCAGCACCAGGTCCACATCCTCCTGGACCTTCTCAGAGGAGCGCTGCAGACAGACAGACAAACACACACACGTATTCACACACATAAGCACACACATGTATACACAGCCACACACACACACATACATACACAGACACATGCCCCAGCACACATGGACATACACACACTCACACGCACACACACACACACACACACACGTATACACAGACACATGCCCCAGCACACATGGACAAACACACACTCACACGCACACACGCGCAAACACACACGCACACACACACACACACACGTATACACAGAAACATGCCCCAGCATACATGGACAAACACACACTCACACGCACACACACACACACGTATACACAGACACATGCCCCAGCACACATGGACAAACACACACTCACACGCACACACACACACACACGTATACACAGACACATGCCCCAGCACACATGGACAAACACACACGCACACACACACTCACACACACACTCCAAAAACATATGGACATATAGGCCAATTGGTATGAAATATCTTCTTAGAGATAAATATCTCTGCTTTTGGACTGTTGTCATTGGTTCACAGAGTGGCACTGTATCACACAGACTAGGGAATTTGGACTGTGGTGCTCTTTACTGGACATCAGAGAGTTTAAACATCCTGTCTAAATAATTACCTGAGGTGCTTGTGTGTGGAGCTCGGTATGTGATGTGTGTGCAGGCTAAGGGTATGTGTGCAACTGGTCTTCTTTTTGGAGCTTGAAGACACTTCACCTTTCATCCAAAACTAGATGATCAGACCTCTGAGATGAAAACCAGGGACATTTCCCTGAATGTTCCTTGGGAAGAGGGGACATTCTTATTTACACAGTCAATATCATTAAAATAAGTAAATTAGTCAGTTTTAGCTTCAAAAATCAGGGATAAAATAGGTTTTCTTGTATTTTACCAGGGACAGACAACCAAAATCCAGGACTGTTCCAGGAAATTGGGGTTGTCTGGTCACCCTATCCAAAATGTCTTCAAGCTCCAAATTGAAGTCCACCTTCACTACCATGACCTGGATGAATGAGAATCTCCAGACATCTCCACAAAAGATGTGTATACATGTATTATTATCTGTGTGTGTGTGTGTGTGTGGTGTGTGTGTGTGTGTGTGTGTGACACTTGTCTCACCGTGAGGGTATCCACAAGTTTATTCATCTCCTTGAGCTCCTTCTGTCTCTCCTGCAGCCTCTGCTGGTTCTGAGTTTGAGCCGCCTCCACCTCTTTCTGTTGGTGCACACACACACACACACACACACACACGCACATACACACACGCACGCATGCACACACACACAATGAATCATCTTGACAGTGTGTGTTGTGTTGTGTGTCATCAGGAATGTGGAATGGAATGTTGGTGCACTGGCAGATCCTCTAACTGCAGTGTGTGTGCTGAGCAGCAAGTAGAGCAGATGAATGTTCATAAGAGTACACACACACACACACACACACTCACATACACCATTCACACACACACACACACCATTCACACACATACAGACAATGGTACATGCAGGTACTCTCTTCCAACTATAGGCATTAAATGTGTCATAAACTAACAACAGACAAAGCACCCCCACACACACACATATAGCAAGTACACCCACATTGAACTAAAACCAACCACATATGCAAAACAAAACAAAAATACACACACACACACACCCAACACACACCCTTCACAATGAGATGAGATTAAATCAACAAAAAGCCGCTTGAGTCATAGAACAGGGTGTGTGTGTGTGTTGGTGTGTGTGCGTGTGTCTGGTGACAAAAACGTTTTTCAAACAAGTACCTCCACGTCCTCATAATGACGCTGCATTTAATCTGCATATTACAACCATTTATTCTCAACATCACAGCATAGGATCAGTTTGCATGTAAAAGTGTCTCGATTAAAAAAAACTGCAGCTGGGGTGATAGGTAGGAGTGTGTGTGTGTGTGTGTGTGTGTGTGTGTGTGTCCCTCACCTGTTTCTCCCTGTGCTGGGTTTGAATGGATACAGTTTTTCATGTCTCAGTGTCTAAGTTTGTTTCTGTTTGTGTGTGTGTGTGTATTCTTGCTCTCTGACCAGTTTATCTGTATGATAGGCTTGTACAGACACATAACAACAGTGACCCTTGTGTATATCTGTGTGTGTGTATGGTGCGAGTGTGTGGTGTGTGCTGTGAATGTGTCTCAAATGTTTCTCTGTACAGTAGGCTTATGTGGACACATTATGATGGCCCTATCATGTACTGTATATCTGTGTGTGTGTGTGTGTGTGTGTGTGTGTGTGTGTGTGTGTGTGTCTGTGTTTGACCCACCTGTTTGTCTGTGCGCTGGGTCTGCGTGGAAACATTTTCATGGCCCTTGTGCTGGTTGCTGGTGCAGAGCCAACAGACGTACATCCGGCAGGGCTTACAGTAGAACTCCTGCAGATACTTGTGCTGGGCGCAGATCTTCTCCGCAATATTAGCCGTTGCCGCGATAAGCTCGTGCCCTTTTAGCTTAGCGTTGGTCAGATGCGACTTCAGATGCACATCACAGAATGACGCCATGCACACCAGGCACGTCTTGATCGCCTCTCGGGCCCCGTCCAGGCACTGGTCACAGGGCACGGCTCCTGTCGCCCGCTGGCTGTTTCTAGCTTTCCCCTTAGCTCTGCCCTTAGCATTAGCGTTAGCTTTCATGCTAGCGCCGTGTGCTCTGCGGATGGTTTCACGCGCGGTGGAGCTTAGCGAGCCTTTGCGCAGCTGCTCCATGGCCTCGGACAGCATGGTGTTGCGGTTGAGCTGCGGCTTGGGGCTGAAGGTCTGCCGGCACTCGGGGCAGCTGTAGGTGCCGGGGGTCTTCTTCTTGTGCTCCTCTGTGCTCCAGAAGTCGGTGATGCAGTCCATGCAGTAGCTGTGACCGCAGGGAATGGTGGTCGGGTCGGTTGGCAGGTCCAGACACACGGGGCAGTTAAACTGCTCCTCCGTCCACAACTTACCACTCATACTGACCACTCAGAGAGAGAGACAGAGAGAGAGAAAGAAAAAGAGAGGGAGAGAATGAAGAAACGATAAAAAAGTATAGAGAGAGAGAGTCTAGGCCTTATTCTGCAGAGTCGACAGAAGTGGTCAGGAAAAGAACAGAGTGAGGCCGTCAGAGATCGTCAACCTGTGGTAGATCCTTGTGTCAGAGTCTGTGTGTGTGTGTGAGAGAGAGATAGTCAGAATGAGAGAGTTTAGAGATGTGAGTGTGTGTGTGTCTCAGCCCAGGTGAGATGGCCAAGGTGGAGTCGAGCTGGCAGAGCAGGTTTTGGAGGAGGCTCCTGCTCAGGTAGTTCACACCTTCTTTCTCTATTTCTCTTCCTCTCTCTATCTATCATCTAATCCCACTGCCTCTCTTTCTCTTTTGCTATTCATCTCTCTCTCTCTCACACACACACACACACACATTTAATTCCTTTGTTTGGATCCTAACAAAGGAAGAATCACAGATCCAGATACTCATAGAACTATGTCATAGAATTAGTTGTCTCATCAAACTACAGTGCAGCTCATCACTAATGCACACACACACACACACACTTCTCTGTGATCCCCAGTCAAGCTTTGTCTTAAGGAACACCTAGTGGACACACTGTGGTATTGCATGTTTTATGAGAAAGGTAAACACATTCAGCACTAATCCATCTGGACTTCCTTGCTGACAGCGTGACTTATTCACTGATGAAAGGTTTATATTGTTGCGTACTAGATCGCTTAGAGGAAGTCAGTCTCAGCTTTTCTCTTCCTTCTT
Source organism: Tenualosa thibaudeaui (assembly GCA_027481765.1). Classification (NCBI taxonomy): domain Eukaryota; kingdom Metazoa; phylum Chordata; class Actinopteri; order Clupeiformes; family Clupeidae; genus Tenualosa; species Tenualosa thibaudeaui. Next base: position 98,807 of record JAIFZK010000226.1, on the reverse strand, counting down.
CTAATGCTGTCCATCATGTTTGTTTGTTTGTTTGAGTGTCTTCACATTGGCTATGCAGGCCTGGGGGGACATCAGGGGATGCATTGTGCTGTACTGAGGCCCAGTCTCCTGTAGGGAGCGCTAGAGATCTATATGAGCCTCTCATAGTTTGAGCTGATGATCAGATACTGTGTAAGCGTGTCACATATCATGTGTGTAGCCTTCCCTCTACCAGGTGTCATCTCACACACATACACACACACACACACGGCAAATTAGCATATGAATAAAACCAGCAATGGGCCAGTATCAGTGAGAGAGAAAACACACACACACAAGCACGCATAAGATAATGGCCCAGAGGGAGAGAGGGACAGTGAAAGGAGAGAGAGAGAGTGAAAGAGGAAGCAGGAAAGAGAGATGGCGAATGAAGACAGCTCATGGACAGATTTACAGACAGAGAAAGAGTGACAGACAGACAGAGATCAAGAGACAGACAGACAGACAGACAGACAGATAGATACCAAAGGTAGATGGACACAGTGAAAGGCAGGCAGAAAGTCACAGACGCAGTCACAGATGGTCACAGACAGATGGTCAGTATGACAGATGGTCACAGGCAGATGGTCAGTAGCTCACAAAAAATAGCTGTCTGAAAATGTACATACAAATAACTACTAGCCCAAGATACCAATCTGACCCACATCATATGATCCATGTTTCCAATTTGACCCTGATTATGTGATCCATAGTTCTTGTCTAAAGCAAATCATGCAGTCCAAGGTTGTAGGGATAAATATTTAATACACAGAATGAAATTAGATTAGACACACATTACAATAATTAGATAAAAACAAGGTTGAACTGGTTCATGGAACCAAAATGAAAACCAAAATTTTTTTTTATCATCTGGAACAGAAATGTTTATTTAAAACTATGGTAACCGGTTAATAGTGTTATAGTGTAATAGTAATAATGTTTTTTTTTAAATTCTGTTCCTGAAACGTGTTGTGTGTTGTGTTTGCAGTGAAATGGTGAGGATCACCTCCTGTTGTTTATTCAGTGCATGGAGAAAGCAGAAGTACAGAAGCTAACCAATACCACCAGCAGGCAATCAAAAGGTCTATGCAGTCTGAAATATTATCATAAGAGGTAAGTACTGTAGGCTACCAATCTACAGGTGGTGGTGGTGGGGGTGCAGTTTGTGTTGGGAGGTGGGTGGTGGTGGTGGTGGGGGGGGTTAAGTTTGTGTTGGGAGGTGGTTGGTGGTGGGGGGGTGGTGCAGTTTGTGTTGGAAGGTAGGCGGTGGTGGTGGGGGGGGTACAGTT
>JAIFZK010000226.1:90000-92500 GCA_027481765.1 Tenualosa thibaudeaui | reverse complement strand
GCCCACCAATAGCTGTGGTCAGGATGACTGCCCTCCTTACTGAAGTCGATGACCTCATCCTTTGACCGATCACTCTTCATGGACACACAGCTGAATGCCGGGGAGTCTGGTCTACTTTTCTGAATAGGACTATCAGTCATGATAACACAGTGTTAAACACAGGCATGGAGTTAAGGGCATTATTATTTTCAGAAAGACACAAATAAATCATTAACAACAAAGCCAAAACACACACACACACACACAAACACATACACACGCACACGCGCACACACACATACACACATACCTTGTACGTCCATATTCACCAGCAGATTCTCTATGCTGACTCATGTTGGAGGCAGAACAGAGCTACAGTCACTCCCTGTTTGAGACAGAAAATAAGTTCATGGTCAGATTAACAACAACAGGTCTCTGGTCTTAAATGAAAGTATGAAATGCATGTCATTAAATATAGTTAAGATAATGCATTCAATGCATCATATATCAAATAAATTGATAGAAGCAAATGAAGTTCTGAGAGTGTCACGACTTCTACGTTTGTTTTATTGAATGTTCAAAGGTGGTCAGTGAGCACCTCCAAAGATTTCTAATGCATGATGATTCTAATAAATAAACATATTAAGGCTACGCATTTCTCCTTAGACAGTGGATTGCAAGTTGTTATTCTAGTCATGATAAAACCACGCAACTCATTCGGGTGGACGAGCCCATCACAGAAACATTCAACTTTACTTTTGACTCTGAGCTCTGAGAAAACTGACTTTTTGTGACGTCCATAACGCCAATAACAAGCCTTGGAATTTGTATGATTTGTAAATGTGAAATAGCAAATGCTCAAATATCATGAAACCATTCACATCACACTATTGCATTTTATTGGCGTTATGGACGTGAAGAAAAACATTTTCCGTGGAATAGCCCCTACATTATTTCTGATAGAATTATTAAAAGTGTCTTAGGCTACTTGGCAGCTTAGTAGGCCTACTGTAAGGCTATTTGCAGTTCAAAATAGGCTGTAATCTCAAATACAGAAGGACTAAGTTATATTATTAAGCAAACGTTTGTGTTGTATGTTACGCAGATGTGATATTAAACTTAGTCTGCAAAATTTTTGGAAATATTTTTTGTTTTCATGGACATATTGTTTAAAATGTTACTTTTAAAAGGGGGTGTATTCATTTATGTATTTATATATTTATAACATATTTATTACACATATATCTATGTTATTTTGCTCTACCTTGACTTGGTAAATAACGCCCAGTTCGGACAGTATGGCAATAGAAGCTGAGGATGATACCATTTTCTTAATTCAATTCACACACACGTACATGTCCACACACACCTAAGCAGCTGACTGTTAACAAACAGAAATAAAAACGCAGGCACACACACACACAGACAGACAGAGAGAGAGAGAGAGAGAGAGGGAGGAAGAGGGAAGAGGGAGTGGGGTAGACAGAGAGACAGAGAGAGAGAGAGAGAGAGATAGAGAGAGAGGGGGAGAGAGAGAGAGAGAGAGAGAGAGAGAGAGAGAGAGAGAGAGAGAGAGAGAGACAGAGAGAGAGGAAGAGGGAGTGGGGTAGACAGAGAGAGAGAGAGAGAGAGAGAGAGAGAGAGAGAGAGAGAGAGAGAGAGAGAGAGAGAGAGAGAAAGACAGAGAGAGAGGAAGAGGGAGTGGGGTAGACAGAGAGAGAGGGGGAGAGAGAGAGAGAGAGAGAGACAGAGAGAGAGGAAGAGGGAGTGGGGTAGACAGAGAGAGAGAGAGAGAGAGAGAGAGAGGGAGAGAGAGGGAGGGAGAGAGTCACTGTAATACTTGATCATGCACCGGTCTATTTTGTGGTTGTTTTTCTGGGACGACTCATTGGGGTCTTGGATCTATTGCCTCTGTGTGTGTGTGTGTGTGTGTGTCACATGGAAACCTCTAGAGAATTTGAAGACAATGGCATCAAAAAACATTTTAAGAGAGACATTAAAACTTTTGTTTTTTATGATTTAGCAAACTGTGTTGAAAATACAAATATGCTCTTATGCAAAGTTAATTTCAATTGTTCCTTTTTAATATTTAGGTGCCTAACAATTAATGAGTTAAACAAGTTAAACAAGGGTCAAGACAGTTGAGACAGACACCGTTGGTTTTTAAATGCAGTCGAGACCGATTCTTTGAGAAAGCAAGTCCGAGTCGAGACTGAGTCTTTCAGGAGTCGAGACCAGGTCCATAAAAATAATCAGTTTTCATAACTATGATTTAATATCACCCCAGTTAATAATCAACTGATGAACCTACAGGCTGATCTACACTGGGAATGAAAGGGTTAAAAGTGCTAAATGCATAAATGTAGGCTAATGGAAATGGAATCGTTTTTACTGCTGGCCTGGAAATCCAGACCCACATCTAGAAAGATGCAGGCTTGACCAAATCCAATTCAAGAGACGGCACTAATTCATGCATAAAAATGTCTCTGCACTTTATTGGATCGCTATTCAAAACTGCTTC
>JAIFZK010000226.1:57500-85000 GCA_027481765.1 Tenualosa thibaudeaui | reverse complement strand
CTGGACGGGAGGTGATCCACACAAGAGCAGAAGGAAGCAGATTCCCCTTGATGAGGTTTGTGAGAAGGACATCCACTGAAGCAGGTTCTGTTACACTGTAGATGGTTTCATTGTGCTGGAAATCCAGAGGAAGTCTGCTTTCATCCAGACCATCAAATATGAAAGCAATGTTGTATGTGTCCTGGTCCATGAAGGAAAAGTCTTTTGTTTCACTGAAAAAGTGGTGAATGATGTCCATAAGGGTGTATTTCTTGTCTTTAATCAGGTTTAGTTCCCGAAAAGAAAGAGGAAATATGAAGTGGATATTTTGATTGGCTTTTCCCTCAGCCCAGTCCAGAATAAACTTCTGCACAGAGACTGTTTTTCCAATGCCAGCCACTCCCTTTGTCAGCACAGTTCTGATGGGTTTGTCTTGTCCAGGTAAGGACCTGAAGATGTTGTTAGATTTGATTGGTGTTTCCCCCTTTGTTACTTGTCTCTTGGATTCCATTTCAATCTGTCTGACCTCATGTTCAGTATTGACCTCTGCACTGTCCCCCTCTGTGATGTAGAGCTCTGTGTAGATCTTCTCCAGAAAAGTCGTTTTTCCTTGCTTTGGGATGCCTTCAAATACACTCTGAAACTTTTTGTTCAGTCTGTATTTGAGCTGTTTCTGACATCTTGGAAATAGTCCATCTACATAAAAATAGGTGTTATGCAATTAGTATTATTAACATAGAAATAATTGATTGGTATTTGGTTTTATTACTGAAAAGGTTTTCAATTCCAATGTATAAAGATAAACATACAGTGGTTATAAGTAAATCACTCACAATTCTCCAGCTGCTGAGCGATGATCTCCTGACTCATGTTCCTCAGGATGTGCACTGCAATCTTCAGAGCTCCATCTCTGGCATCTCTCTGCTCCTCCTCATCCTCCTCCTCCTCACTACAAGAGGATTCTGGGTAATCAGGACTCAGGAGCTTCTTGAGTCTCTTTAGTTCATTCTTCATGAAAGTGATAACTATGTGTTCCAACTCCTGATTGAAATTCAAATCATTTAAATCAGTAACCATTAGAATGAGTGGTAAAAAAATAAATTATTAAATAAATTATTAGACCTAATGATGACAAAGACAAGACACACACACACGCACACACATACACACACACACACGCACACAAGCAGATACACACACACAAAAGAAAACACATGCCACACACACACACACACATACACACAAACTCTCTCTCTCTCACACACACACACACATACACATCCACACACACACAGACACAAAAGAAAACACATGCCACACACACACACGCACACGCACACACACTCTCTCTCACACACACACACGTAAACAAACACACACAAAACACATGCACACACACACACACACACACACACACACACACACACACACACACACACACACACACACACACACACAAAAGAAAACACATGCACACACACCTTGAAAACAGTAGACAACTCATTAGTTTTGCTGATGGGTTGATGAACTCTTTGTTCTTCCTGTTGTTTGCTGAAGGAAACAGAAGAACAGCAGGTACTGATCAGCAAATCATAGAGGTACACTGGTAAATATTAACAGCCTAATGGTACTCACCAAAAGGATAACAAAAATTGAATATCTGTCCTATAATCCAATGAAGGTCCTGCTCAAGTTGTTTATGAATATTTATTTAAACCGATGCAATAGAAAACATAATCAACATCTGTAGCAGCCTACTGAAGTCCTGTAAAATTGGGTTCATGTGAGACATTTAGAGTGACAGGCGCCCAATTAGACCTCAGTCTATAAAACTTCAAATACAATATAATGACACACTAGTTTATTTTTAATTATATTATTCATTATAATGCATAATTTATTCTATCATGTCTATGCTATTATGTTCTGTTTTGTCTTGTTTGAAAATAATGCCCAGTTAGGAGAGTAGTGTAGAGAACCAACCACCTTTCTGGGTGGCAGCCCACTAATACCTGTGGTCAGGATGACTGCCTCCCTTACTGAAGTTGATGTCGTCATTCTTTGACTGGTCACTCTTCATGGACACACAGCTGAATGCAGGGGAGTCATGATCAGTCGTGATAACACAGTGTTAAACAGAGGCATAGAGATTATTAAAAGAGATTATTATTTTTAGAAAGACACAAAGAAATAATGAATAATAACAAGGCCACACACATACACAAACACACACACCTTGTACGTCCACATTCACCAGCAGATTCTCTATGCTGACTCATGTTGGAGGCAGAACAGAGCTACAGTCACTCCCTGTTTGAGACAGAAAATAATTTCATGGTCAGGTTAACAACAATAGGACTCTGGTCTTAAATGAAAGTATGAAATGCATGTCATTAAATATAGTTAAGATAATGCATTCAATGCATGACATTTCAAATAAATTGATAGATGCAAATGAAGTTCTGAGAGTGCCACGACTTCTACGTTTGTTTTATTGAATGTTTCTAATGCATGCATACATTTCCAATGCATGATGATTCTAATAAACATATTGAAGCTACGCATTTATCCTTAGACAGTGGATTGCAAATAGCCATGATAAAACCTCGCAACTCATTCGGGTAGACGGGCCCATCACTGAAAATTTACATTCAACTCTGAGGTCTCAAACGTATTTCATACTAAAATGTCTATAGTTCAAGGGAAAACCGTCCATTGCGATAATAAAATGCCATAGCAAATGCTTAAATATCATGTAACCATTCACATCACACTATTGCATTTTATTGGCGTTATGGACGTGAAATAATCATTTTCCGTGGAACAGCCCCTACATTATTTCTGATAGAATTATTAAAAGTGTCTTATGCTACTTGGCAGCTTAGTAGACCTACTGTAATGCTATTTGCAGTTCAAAATAGGCTGTAACCTCAAATACGGAAGGACTTTAATATAAGCTAATGCACTAGTTAGCCTAAACCAAGACCGGTAAAAAATAAAGTAGCCTATCAGTGAGTAGCCAGGGAAGATCCGTATAAACTCACTCTCTATTCTCTAACAAACATGCTTATTGCTGATAAAGCAAACTTACTTTTGCCGTCGATTCCCGTGAAAGGCCAATCAGAGCCTGTGCAAATCCACCTGCACGAAGCTTCCGGGTTCTCTTCCCCGACTTTACCAGCAGGTGGCAGTATATAAAAGCCTTCCTGTTAGACCTTCCTGATATACAATCATGCACTTTTTAATTTTATGATGATTAAGTTTTATTGTAGACATCAGGGTCTAATAACCAAAACAAGTGCCGCTGTGGCACAGAACTATACTTAGATGTAAGCTGAACACCACAGAAAGTCAGCAGTTCATCCATGGTCAGATCAAGCATTTTGCCTTTGGTCTGTATGGAGTATGCATTTGACATTTCAATTGTGAGTTCCCTGAGGGTGGGAGGATACATCAGCAAAAACAAATCAAGCGGATCAGGTTTGTTTGATGCACTCTGCTGCTCTTGGTCTGTAGGTCACAAAATCAGGAATGCTTGATGCAGCTGGTCATTTGGATCTTTTAAAAACCCTGTCTGATCAGTCGCTGGTCTCACTTCTTCAGAGAGAGTTGACGGTGTGATGTCATCCTTTGGACCGTCCTCACATGGATCGGATCAGACTCCTGCCGCTATAGGCATTTGTCGGAACACGAATAGCCGAGATCCAGGATCTGACTGATGCCTGTGCCTGGAGGTATGTGGATTCGACCAACAACCCAGCTGATGACATCACACGCAGGAGGACACTGTGGGAGCTGTCCAGTCACAGTAGATGGAGTCAAGGTCCAGGATTCCTACACCAGTCACCGGACTCCTGGCCAACTCTGCCCACCACTGGAGAGATGGACAATGCTGCAGAATTGCAGAGACCTACAGTCTGTTGTCTCACCACAACAACCCAAAGCTGTCACTGCCAGCTGATCACAAGTTCTCCTCCCTCTTAGGGATGACTGAGTCTGTGGCGCAGTCAGGACATGGGGCGGCAGTGGACCAGGTCAGTCTCTCTGCTGATGATTACAGGGATGCAGAGAGAGAAGTTCTGTGAAGAGTCCAGCAGGACAGCTTTCCCGAGGAGTCTGACCTACTGAGTGCTGGTAGGCCAGTGCCTGCTACTAGTAGACTACGATGCCTAGCCCCAGAGTATGTTGAGACAGTGCAGCTCATTCGTGTTGGTGGCAGGCTTTGCCACAGCGACCAGCTGGATCCGGATGCCATCCACCCAGTCCACCCATCCACACAGCTTCCCTTTGAACACTGGATTAAGGGTGCCTAAGTGAATGAACCTTCTGTTCTTTCAGTTCTAGGATACGTCTTTTTGGATCCAGCACCTTATTGTTTGGATGTGTGCACTGTTTGACTTCCTCTGTGTGCACTGTTTGACTTCCTCTGTGTGCACTGTTTGACTTCCTCTGCCGCCAGCCCTTCACAGGTGTGTCTGGCTTTGACCAGTGTGGGCCCGCCCCTCCACAAAACACCTGCAGGACCTTATACTGTCCTGCCAGCCTCTCACTTTGACCGACATACACCTCCCCAACCCCCTCCGTAAAACACCTGCAGGAACTCAAACCTACCGTCCAGACAGCCTTTCACAGGTGCGTCTGGCTTTGACCAGCGTGGGCCCTACCCCTCCGTAAAACACCTGCAGGTCCTCCACCTCATCAGTGTTCTCCCTCAGAGCGACCCTCATGCCAACGTTGACGATGGAGAAGGCAAACTCCCTCCGCTGGGCCTGCCGGAAGCCACAAACAAACTCCCACTGCAACACACAGACAAAGGGGTCAAAAAGAGATTTCACACACAAACTCCCACTGCAACACACAGACAAAGGGGTCAAAAAGAGATTTCACACACAAACTCCCACTGCAACACACAGACAAAGGGGTCAAAAAGAGATTTCACACACAAACTCCCACTGCAACACACAGACAGACACAAAAGGGTCAAAAAGAGATTTCAGACACAAACTCCCACTGCAACACACAGACAGAGGGGTCAAAAAGAGATTTCACACACAAACTCCCACTGCAACACACAGACAAAGGGGTCAAAAAGAGATTTCTGGAAATTATGGGTTCGAATTCCAGCTACCACTGTTCACCCCAAGTTACGCTAGGAGAGGCTAGCCCTGAGATAATTTACAACTGGTACATGTTAATGTAAATATCCTGGAAATAAAGCACATTCAGCTTACAATCACACTGCTGCACTCTGAACCTTTTTTTCTGAAGTTTTGTATCTGTTTGTACTTTTATGTGCTTTCTACTTATTTATTTAATAGTGTCTATGCTTTTTTAATGACTTAGTGATCGAGTGATCTGCATAATCTTTCCAATGGCCCTGTAAATCTGTACCTGAGCAAACGGCAATAATAAAGACTTGAACTTGAACAGAAGGTGCTTACACATACAATTCCACAGTGACCATCTTGGTCAGTGTTCAGTGACCGAGGCTGATCAGAGGGTTTTACTAGAGGAACTCACCGGTCCTGTGAAAGGAATGTGCACAGACTGAAGAACCTCACAGGGCTTTAGAACCGTCTTGCCAAAGCCAGAGAAGAAGTCATCATCCAGTAGAATATCCCTTGACCCATCTAGACAGGGAAAAATATAATTGAACAATCTAGACTGAATCCTGATTCACTTCCTAACCATAACCTTAACCCCTGAGCCCCCAAAGGCTTAGCTGGCATGAATTAAACATGAATAATCAGGAAATGGACTTTTGCCAGTTCAGTCTTTAAGCGTTCAGAAGAAGTATTAGTATTAGGCTTAGAAGGAGTATTAGGATTCAGCCATAATCTTTAAACAGAATCTGTACTGTGGTTAGAACTCTAAGGGTCAAAGCTGAAAGGAAGGAAGGACGATGGACCTTTTGAGATGACCTGAAGCGTAAATTATAATTTACTACTGTTTAGTTAAGTGTTACGTTTTTTTGTTTGCTTGTACTATTATAAGTGAGACATACCTTTGAGATAATATGAAGAGTACTTGCAGCCAGGATACTGTTTAGGGATTTGGGATCATATTTGGGATTGGCACTTAGGATGTTTCCTCCTAGAGTCTGTAAATGTGAATAACACTTCTTGTCAACCAACTTTGGTTGGACATTTTTTTAAAAAGTGTTGAGAGAGAGACACACGCACACACACACACACACACACACACACACACACACACACACACACACACACACACACACACATCCCATCAAGGGACTCACTGCCATGTTGCGAATCTGCTTCCCTGCCAGACACTGTAGAGTGGTCACTAAGGCCTGGAACCCCCTGATCTTCTCTGGCTTCAGCGTCTCCACAGCCGCCTCCAGAGTCTCCTTCAGCAGGGACAGACTGCACGCCGCCCCCACACACACACCTGGACAACACACACACACACACACACAGGCTCAGATTACTCACACTCGCATTCAAAGGCTGAGGTTACACTTACACACTCTCCTCTGTGACTTAAAAGCTGCTAAGTGTAGGTCTCATGGAATACTCTTGATTTGAGTCGTCTTAAGTGCTATTTGTCGATTGGTAGTCTATTTGCATGCTAACTTCTCAGGATATCCAGATAAAACGTGCTTATGAATTTGTTTCTTCACTTTTTCCTGCCGTTTCTATAGATTGTTTTTGGACAATCCAACCAACAAGTTCTACAACCATCTCCTTTAATGAATACAAACATACTTCAATGGTGAGGAGAGTCAGGTTTATTTAGAGAGGACAAACCATACAAGGTCTTTTGCTCATCAGATAAAGAGATAAGTGGTTTGCTAATGTGGTCATTATGGTGTGTGTTCACTCCCTTTACAACATTGACATTCATTTACATGACTGATTACCATGGTCACTCCACTGGATTGCATTCAACTCTGAAAGCCCTCCAGCATAGATGATCAATGGATGGTGAACATCCTTCAGAAGCATGTGAGGTCCTGTGGATAGAGTGATGGGATAGACAAGATTATACATATGAAACAGAGAGAGAGGGAGGGAGAGAGAAAGAGAGAGAAGGAAACAGATTAGGATAACTCACCCATTTCCATGTGAGGTGTCTGACGGTGGGGTGACACAGAGTTATTCTTAGTATGTTATTCTATATTAGGATCACATGGTGTGTCACCCATTTACATATGAAGAGTCTGATAGGAGTTAGTCAGGCTTCATGAGTTGATCATATGATAGTCACAGACAGACACAAGTGATTGCCTCACCTATAGTTGTGTTTCCAACCAACATTGTGGCATCAGGATATTCAGCCTTCAGGTCCAGCAGATCTTCCAGTCTCCCCACTGACACCCACTTCACTCTCTCCCCTCTGAAGTATGAGTGCCCCCCCTCATGATTCCTGCCCATCAGCTTCATGGAAAATCAACAACAAAAGATGACTTGAGTGGGCTGAAGGAGAAATCCGGTGTGAATCAACCAATTGTCCTGTTGTTCAAGGTCACTGAGCGCTGTCTGTAGGAAAAAGAACCTAGCAACGACAGATAACATTAACTGAATGAGGCATAAGAAAATGAAATTTAAAGTAAGTTTCTGTGCAGAAATGTTTTTGCCAATGTTTATCATTTGGTCTTGCTTCAATGCAAAATTATTATTATTACCTGAAATGGACTGAAGATTTATCCACTTTTGCCAAATATTTGGTCTTTGTTGTACCACATTTTCTCATTCTTTTTCTTACCAACAGCTTTCCGTGATGTCAAACAACAGTACTATAGGTTGATTCACACTGGATTTCTCCTTCAGGTGAATAATTTGTGCACCACAGTCAAAGCTGATAGTCAGGTAGCCTTGTACTAACATAACATTAGGTTAAGCAGAATTAAGGCTAATTGCTACTGACCATAAGTGACCCAATGCTGAACCCAAACCTGATGACTACTGACCATGAGCTCAGGTGGAAATATGAGGTCCTGGGTTGGGTCCAGTGGTAAGGCATTCTCCATGTCATACAGCTCTTCAGATATCTATTAGAGATTATTTTTAATGGAAATGCATATTTATGATTAGCCTGCCATGTACTCAACCTCTTTTCTTCTTCTACCCTCCAACTGTGCAAACCTCAGGGCTCAGGCTAGACAGCACCCCCTGGTGCCCATGATGAGTAATGAGGAGGAGTGACACATCTTTATGTCCATCTGTGCTTGAAGGGCTGTTACGCAGACAACACGTATCGACTCTACCATCTCCATTTTGGCAGCAGTCACTGACCTAGACAGGAGAAATTAAATCAAGATCAAATCTTTCAAAACTTAAACACCTCAAGCAATCAAATCTCACTACTGAATGTCCAGGCCCTCTGTACAAAATGAAAGTGTGGAAAGAAGGTCTGGTTTTATTACCGGGCTAGGAAAATGTGGGCGGGGGAGTGATATAACATCCCTGGCTGAGGCACCCTTGAGCAAGGCCCCTAACCCCTCACTGGCCTTGAGCAAGGCCCCTAACCCCTCACTGGCCTTGAGCAAGGCCCCTAATCCCTCACTGGCCTTTAGCAAGGCACCTAACCCCTCGCTGCCCTTGAGCAAAGCACCTAACCCCTCGCTGCCCTTGAGCAAAGCACCTAACCCCTCGCTGCCCTTGAGCAAGGCCCCTAACCCCTCGCTGCCCTTGAGCAAGGCACCTAACCCCTCCCTGCCCTTGAACAAGGCACCTAACCCCTCACTGCTCCCTTGAGCAAGGCACCTAACCCCTCACTGCCCTTGAGCAAGGCAACTAACCCCTCGCTGCCCTCGAGTGTGTGTGTGTGTGTGTGTCACAAATTTATGAATGGTTTAACTACAGTGACCGTAAAACATATAAAACAGTGTTTGGAAACAAATAAATAAATAAAACCATTCTGCACATACAGAATAACTCAAACGTTCAATACAGCTTAATACCTCACAGAAGGTTTTGAAGCCATCAATGATGGGCCGGTAGCCTGTGCAACGGCAAAGGTTCCCTGGGGGAATAAACAAACAAAAGGTTCCCTAGGTGTATGACCAAACAATTAAAAATCACACAAAGTGGATGAAGTAAACTGAATGAAACTATTGCACAAACTAAAATCTACTGTATACACAAACCAAAAACTGTCTGCACAATTGCAAACTACTTTACACACAAACTTAAACTACGACCTGCACAAACTAAAAACTATTGTCTGCTCAAAACGAATAACTATCTGCACAATTACAAACTATGGTCTGCACAAACTAAAATCCACTGTACTTACAAACTAAAAGCTCCTTGCACTAACTAAAATCTACTGACTGCTCAAACAAAAGTTTTTTTTCTTAGTACATGAAACTGATCACAAAGATGTCCAACTTATGTCCGAACATTCTACTTTTTCCAACCAGAAACACACATTCACACATATCCAGAGACAGACATGAAAGGACTGGGGAAATCCTCCAGAGGAATATGCCCATCTGTTACCTCCCAGGGCCTCTCTGATGTCCTCCATGGTGGGCTGGGGTTTGTTCCTCAGTAGGGTGTATATGGACATCACCATACCAGGGGTGCAGAACCCACACTGAGAACCATGAGCTTTTGCTATGCGCTCCTGAGCATGGAAATACACACACACCATACACACACACACACACACACACACACACACACAGAGGGACAGAACGAGAACGAGAGAGAGAAAGACAGGCAGTTAAACACCAGACACAAAACACACACACGCACACACAAAGCTAATATTAAGTTTTGTCTAATGTTTTGGGTGGAGTGCAGAAAGTCTCAATGAATGAAAATGTTGGGTAGATGTTGGGAAAATATAAACATTAATTTTAGTGGTCATGGAGCACAGTCACAGTGATGTGAGGGCGACTGTACCTGGACAGGATGGAGTTTGGTCTTTGTGCTGCCGATGCCTTCAACAGTGACCACAGACATACCATGCAGCGCACAGATGGGCTGCAGACAGGCGTTCACTGTGTAGTGACTGGAGCGCCCTCTTCAGGACAACTGCTGCATGTGCACTGAACAGCCAATGCTAATACCTAGGTGTAGTTGCTTCACAAGATGACAGGAATAGTAATCTCCCTCTATGTCACTGGCAGGAGGCCGAGGAGTTTCATGCTGACGACTGTGTTGAAGTCAGTCCAGCTGTTATGTGTTTGTGTTTTGTGTTCATCCAAGGTCTTTATTTGGTACAAGCATTGCATGTCCTTATGCCCTTATAATTTCTGTGTCCGTATCAGACGGCCCTGCAGTGGGAGAGACTAGGCTGAGTATTCTTTGTTCTCTGTTATTCTCTCCGGATTGGGAAGGCAAGTGTTTGTTGAGTCTGTGCCATGCAGTGTCTGTTCAGTCTGTGCAGCGACTCAGAGCTTCTCAGAGGGTCAGTCCAAGGTCATCATGACAGAGCCTGGGTGACTGAGAGAGAGGGGATGGCAGTCAGCTAAAGTTTTGCTCCCAGTGCAACTAAGATCTGTCCTATATGAACATGAAGAATTTCCAGTGATTTCAGAAGAGAAAAGTTAATCCCAAATGAACTTCTTAAAGCATGTTTTTGCAAGCTGGTTTAAACAGAGGTTGGATAAAGCCAGAAGTAGGCTATACAATATTTGTATGCGCAGCTCATACAGAGCAGAGAAAAGTACAGCGAAATCCTCTTGGACATAAAGCTATTCTCTGAAAATGTCACTCGTTCCAGTATGGACAGTCACTTAGGGTCTCACTGGATGAAGGATACAGCACTCTGTCCTGGAGAGGCTCGTATTTAGACAGCATGACTGTGCACGCTCCACAGCCTCCTCCTCCACAGCCGTTCTTAGTCCCAGTCAGACCCACTGCACAAGAGAACACAGAATACATGATATACCATCACCAGTATGCATAATGGACACCATACAGTATGCATTATCACCACTCACGCAGAATACATGATATACCATCACTCACACAGAAAACATAATATACCATCACTCATGTAGAATACATAATATATCACTCATACAGTATACATAATATACCATCACCCATACAATCATAATATAATATAATCACCCATACAATTTGCATTACCATCAATTATGTACCTTCACCCATTTAGTATACATAATATACCATCACTCATATAGTATACTTAATGTCCCTGTCAGACCCACTGCACAGAATAATGTAGTATGCATAATGCTTAAGGCCCAGTGCAGGGAGAATAACACAGTATCATCATCACCACTACTGTTAGCCACCCCTTACAAATACAACAACAAAACAATTACACCAGTGGCTTGTTGAGAGGAGCTCACCTTTCCTTCTAAGATACGCAAGCAGCATCTCCTCAGGGTCAGCATTCTTCTCTGTGATCTGAATCATGGGTCATGTCAAAAGCAAACTGGTCAAATGTGTAAGCTTAGGAGAAGAATTTGGCTCCAAAACGCTATTTCCTTCATTTTAAAGTTTTTGCCCAATGCTTTCATACTATAAACACTATAAACAAATACAATGATTTCATCAAAGCTCCAAAAATGTTGAGCTTGCAATTTGTTTTCTGTCTGTGATTCTGCAACATGCTTATTTTACAGTAAAACACTACATTTTTTTTCATGGTTTGGTGCCACTGATTTGCGTGTATCATTTGGTGCCAGAGGGTAATTTTGAAAAAGAATTGTGCTTTGATTGTAAAGTTTCACTTTGGTTTATATATGAGTGATTTATGTCCAAGTAATATGTGTTATTGATATGATATATTTTCAGAAATGTGTTGTTGTTGTTGTTGTCTATCAATGTTTATCAGTGGAACAGTTGTGTTGTTTGTTCTTGCTTCATATTTTGCAAAATTCCATTATTATTACCTGAAATGGACAATAAAAAAGATGACAGAAAAAACATTATATCAACTTTTGGAACCAAAGTCTTCATATGGGTTGCTGTGTATAGAAAATGCATGGTTATGTGTGTGTGTGTGTGTGTGTGTGTGTGTGTGTGTCTTCAAGGTTGTGAGATAATGTGAAAATTTGATGCATGAATGTCTCCTGACAGTCATGTGTGTGAGGGACGGTAATACAAACTTCCTGATGGCCTGATAACACTGATTCTATGGACTGATAAATATGAAGGAATGTTGTCTCTATAGATTATGATATCATTAAAACCCTAATTAACTCTGATCAATATGGAGTAAAGTTGTCTCTAAATTCTTATGTCATCAAAACCCTGATTAACTCTGATCAATGTCTGGCCATCTTCCCCTGAGTGGACTGCAACCAACATTACGGGAGGCTCATGCAAGGACAGACTCTCCATCCAAGTGGCCCTTCCCTGAGGCCTTGTGACTGACCCAAATGGCATTGTCCAAATGGACCTTTAATGTTACCCCCATGACCCATCTCACTCCTTTAACACTGACTTTAACACTTTGTCTGGCTGCTGCTACACTGTCCAGACTTAATTCTTGATAACCACCTATGGACTGACTATCATGTAATGTTATAGGGCAATATTTTGGAACTATTATAATGCTTAGCTAAAACCATAGACAACTTTTAGTCTATCATGGTTACTACCCCTGGCAGTTGATTTAGCCCCTTGAGTCATGGATCTGCCCAAGGTTTCTTCCTAGACTAACTAAACATAAGGGAGTTTGTCCTTGCCTCTGCTGTTCTTGGGTGCTCCTTCTGTAAAGCGCCATGAGACAATACTATTGTAAAAGGCACTGTATAAATAAAACTGAATTGAACTGAATGTGGAGTAAATTTGTCTGTAGATTATGATATGATTAAAACCCTGATCAACTCTGATCAATATGGAAGAAAGTTGTCATAAGACAGTAATTTACTGCTGCCACAGTCACATTATAATGTCAGATAAAAATGTATCAATCATGTCTGTTCTCAGATTATTTTTGCGTTAAATATGCAAAGGTATTTAATATTCAACATAGCTATAGGCCTACTGAAAAAAAAAACATTCAAAATGATTAAATAATATGATTTGAAAGAAACCAGCTACAGCAAAACAATGTGAGGACTTACCCTTTTCCCATTGATGAAGAAGATGAGTTGGCTACTCTCAGTTGAGGAGAACATCATTAAGCATTCAGTCTGAGTGAAGATGTGAATCTAGAATGCTTTGCAAGGCCACAGTGTCCTGTTAAATAGCATCTCAATACAACATGTGCAAGACATCACATGACAGGAGTCGTCAAATCAGTTTCACAGTTTTGGAAGAACTATTTCTGTGGAAGTGGCCAACCCTCAGCTTCAGAAAGTTCTACCAAATACTTATTCCAACCATTAACCACAACCCTGATTACAAAAAAGGTTAGTACACTATGTTAGAAATGAGTTAAAAACGAATTATTCTCAAACTATGCAAATTCAGTACAAAGTTGTGTATTAATAGATAGATAGATAGATAGATAGACAGAAAGATAGATAGACAGATAGATGGATAGATACTTTAATGATCCAAAAGGAAATGTAGACATCCCATAGCTTGTAAGACACATACTTATCCATTCATCCCTCAGAAGGACAGGGAAAAGACCAACACCAATGGAATGGACATTCATGGTGAATATCTGTTCTGCATTCAGTCACTGTGAGAGCACCAGGAGGGGGAGACTGTAAAAGGTGGGTAGATGTGTCCATCAGTCTGCGGGGGTGAGTCAAAACCCAACCAAAGTCTGTATTTACAGGGAAAGTGGAGTTCAGGTAAATATAAAGTGTCAGTCAGAACAGGAAAGTACTGATTGCTGCGCTGCCTGGACATGAAAGAATGAAACATGCAAATCTAGGCTTTAAAAACAGATTGTGTGGTGTGTGTGACACAGAGAGAGAGACAGTCCCTTGTGTGGTGTGTGTGACACAGAGAGAGACAGTCCCTTGTGTGGTGTGTGTGACACAGAGAGAGAGACAGTCCCTTGTGTGGTGTGTGTGACACAGAGAGAGAGACAGTCCCTTGTGTGGTGTGTGTGACACAGAGAGAGAGACAGTCCCTTGTGTGGTGTGTGTGACACAGAGAGAGAGACAGTCCCTTGTGTGGTGTGTGTGACACAGAGAGAGACAGTCCCTTGTGTGGTGTGTGTGACACAGAGAGAGAGACAGTCCCTTGTGTGGTGTGTGTGACACAGAGAGAGAGACAGTCCCTTGTGTGGTGTGTGTGACACAGAGAGAGAGACAGTCCCTTGTGTGGTGTGTGTGACACAGAGAGAGACAGTCCCTTGTGTGGTGTGTGTGACACAGAGAGAGAGACAGTCCCTTGTGTGGTGTGTGACACAGAGAGAGAGACAGTCCCTTGTGTGGTGTGTGTGACAGAGAGAGAGACAGAGTCTTTTGTGTTGTGTGTGACACAGAGAGAGACAGTCCCTTGTGTGGTGTGTGTGACACAGAGAGAGACAGTCCCTTGTGTGGTGTGTGTGACACAGAGAGAGACAGTCCCTTGTGTGGTGCATGTGTCACAGAGAGAGACAGTCCCTTGTGTGGTGCGTGTGACACAGAGAGAGACAGTCCCTTGTGTGGTGTGTGTGACAGAGAGAGATAGACAGTCCCTTGTGTGGTGTGTGTGACACAGAGAGAGAGACAGTCCCTTGTGTGGTGTGTGTGACACAGAGAGAGAGACAGTCCCTTGTGTGGTGTGTGTGACACAGAGAGAGAGACAGTCCCTTGTGTGGTGTGTGTGACACAGAGAGAGACAGTCCCTTGTGTGGTGTGTGTGACAGAGAGAGAGACAGTCCCTTGGGTGGTGTGTGTGACAGAGAGAGAGACAGTCCCTTGTGTGGTGTGTGTGACACAGAGAGAGAGACAGTCCCTTGTGTGGTGTGTGTGACAGAGAGAGAGACAGTCCCTTGTGTGGTGTGTGTGACAGAGAGAGAGACAGTCCATTGTGTGGTGTGTGTGACACAGAGAGAGAGAGACAGTCACTTGTGTGGTGGATGTGGTCGAGAGAGAGAGACAGTCCCATGTGTGGTGCATGTGGTCCAGAGAGAGACAGTCCCTTGTGTGGTGTGTGTGACACAGAGAGAGAGACAGTCCAGTGTGTGGTGCATGTGGTCCAGAGAGAGAGACAGTCCCTTGTGTGGTGCATGTGGTCCAGAGAGAGACAGTCCCTTGTGTGGTGTGTGTGACACAGAGAGAGACAGTCCCTTGTGTGGTGCATGTGGTCCAGAGAGAGAGACAGTCCCTTGTGTAGTGAATGTGGAACAGAGAGAGAGACAGACCCGTGTGTGGTGTGTCTGACACAGATAGAGAGACAGAGCCATTTGTGGTGTGTGTGACACATAGAGAGACAGTCCCTTGTGTGTTGTGTGTGTGACAGAGAGAGAGACAGTCCCTTGTGTGGTGTGTGTGACACAGAGAGAGAGACAGTCCCTTGTGTGGTGTGTGTGACACAGAGAGAGAGACAGTCCCTTGTGTGGTGCATGTGGTCCAGAGAGAGAGACAGTCCCTTGTGTGGTGTGTCTGACACAGAGAGAGACAGTCCCGTGTGTGGTGCATGTGGTCCAGAGAGAGACAGTCCCTTGAGTGGTGTTTCTGACAAAGAGAGAGAGACAGTCCCTTGTGTGGTGTGTGTGAAACAGATAGAGACAGTCCCTTGTGTGGTGTGTGTGACACACAGAGAGAGACAGTCCCTTGTGTGGTGTGTGTGACACAGAGAGAGAGACAGTCCCTTGTGTGGTGCATGTGGTCCAGAGAGAGAGACAGTCCAATGTGGAGGGCGTGTGGTACAGAGAGAGAGAGAGTACCTTGAGTGGAGAGTCTGACACAGAGAGAGACAGTCCCTTGTGTGGTGTGTGTGACACAGAGAGAGACAGTCCCTTGTGTGGTGTGTGTGACACAGAGAGAGACAGTCACACTTGTTTTGTGTGTGAGACAGAGAGAGAGACAGTCCCTTGTGTGGTGTGTGTGACACAGAGAGAGAGACAGTCCCTTGTGTGGTGCATGTGGTCCAGAGAGAGAGACAGTCCCTTGTGTGGTGCATGTGGTACAGAGAGAGACAGTCCCTTGTGTGGTGCATGTGGTACAGAGAGAGAGACAGTCCCTTGTGTGGTGTGTCTGACACAGAGAGAGAGACAGTCCCTTGTGTGGTGTGTGTGACACAGAGAGAGAGACAGTCCCTTGTGTGGTGTGTGTGACAGAGAGAGAGACAGTCCCTTGTGTGGTGCATGTGACACAGAGAGAGAGACAGTCCCTTGTGTGGTGCATGTGGTCTAGAGAGAGAGACAGTCCCATGTGTGGTGCATGTGTGGTCAGAGAGAGACAGTCCCTTGTGTGGTGTGTGTGACACAGAGAGAGACAGTCCCTTGTGTGGTGTGTGACACAGAGAGAGAGACAGTCCCTTGTGTGGTGTGTGTGACACACAGAGAGAGACAGTCCCTTGTGTGGTGTGTGTGGTACAGAGAGAGAGACAGTCCCTTGTGTGGTGTGTGTGACACAGAGAGAGAGACAGTCCCTTGTGTGGTGCATGTGACACAGAGAGAGAGACAGTCCCTTGTGTGGTGCATGTGGTCCAGAGAGAGAGACAGTCCCATGTGTGGTGAATGTGAAACAGAGAGAGAGACAGTCCCTTGTGTGGTGTGTGTGACACAGAGAGAGACAGTCCCGTGTGTGGTGCATGTGTTCCAGAGAGAGACAGTCCCTTGTGTGGTGTGTGTGGTACAGAGAGAGAGACAGTCCCTTGTGTGGTGTGTGTGACACAGAGAGAGAGACAGTCCCTTGTGTGGTGTGTGTGACACAGAGAGAGAGAGACAGTCCCTTGTGTGGTGTGTGTGACACAGAGAGAGAGACAGTCCCTTGTGTGGTGTGTGTGACACAGAGAGAGAGACAGTCCCTTGTGTGGTGCATGTGGTCCAGAGAGAGAGACAGTCCCTTGTGTGGTGTTTCTGACACAGAGAGAGAGACAGTCCCTTGTGTGGTGTGTCTGACACAGAGAGAGACAGTCCCTTGTGTGGTGCATGTGGTCCAGAGAGAGACAGTCCCTTGTGTGGTGTGTCTGACACAGAGAGAGAGACAGTCCCTTGTGTGGTGCATGTGACACAGAGAGAGACAGTCCCTTGTGTGGTGCATGTGTGGTCCAGAGAGAGAGACAGTCCCATGTGTGGTGCATGTGGTTCAGAGAGAGAGACAGTCCCTTGTGTGGTGTGTCTGACACAGAGAGAGACAGTCCCTTGTGTGGTGTGTGTGACACAGAGAGAGAGACAGTCCCTTGTGTGGTGTGTGTGACACAGAGAGAGAGAGTCTCTTGTGTGTGGTGTTTGTGTCACAGAGAGAGAGACAGTCCCTTGTGTGGTGTGTGTGACACAGAGAGAGAGACAGTCCCTTGTGTGGTGCATGTGTCACAGAGAGAGAGACAGTCCCATGTGTGGTGCATGTGGTTCAGAGAGAGAGACAGTCCCTTGTGTGGTGTGTCTGACACAGAGAGAGAGACAGTCCCTTGTGTGGTGTGTGTGACACAGAGAGAGAGACAGTCCCTTGTGTGGTGTGTGTGACAGAGAGAGAGACAGTCCCTTGTGTGGTGTGTGTGACACAGAGAGAGAGACAGTCCCTTGTGTGGTGTGTGTGACACAGAGAGAGAGACAGTCCCTTGTGTGGTGTGTCTGACACAGAGAGAGAGACAGTCCCTTGTGTGGTGCATGTGACACAGAGAGAGAGACAGTCCCTTGTGTGGTGCATGTGGTCCAGAGAGAGAGACAGTCCCTCGTGTGTTGTGTCTGACACAGAGATTGAGACAGTCCCTTGTGTGGTGTGTGTGACACAGAGAGAGAGACAGTCCACTTGGTGGTGTGTGTGACACAGAGAGAGGGAGACAGTCCCTTATTGTGGTGTGTGTGACTGAGACAGAGAGAGACAGTCCCCTTGTTGTCTCTTTGGGTGGTGTGTGACACAGAGAGAGACAGTCCTTGTGTGGGTGTGTGACACAGAGAGAGAGAGCAGTCCCTTGTGTTGTGTGACTCAGAGAGACAGTCCCTTGTGTGGTGGGACACAGAGAGAAACAGTCCCTTCTTGGTGTGTGTGACACAAGAGACAGACAGTCTGTGTGGTTCATGTGTTTACAGAGAGAGACAGTCCATGTGTGTGGTTCATGTGGACACAGAGAGAGACAGTCCCTTGTGTGGTGTCTGACACAGAGAGAGAAGTCCCTTAGCCATGTGTGTGTGTGGTACAGAGAGAGAGAGGGACATCTGGCCCTGGTTTAGCCCAGAAGCCAAGTACACAAAGGACTTAATGTTCGCCCCTCCATAGGAGACCAAAGCTGACCATGAGCTGCCATCTTGGGGACCCCTCTCTAAACAAAGGAACTTTGCTTTGTTGTGATGTGTTGTTATCTGTAAATATATTGATTGAATGTAATATTGTCATGTTTGGTCTTGAACTAATCCTTGTAATGTGGGCAGCAGCCTGATCACAGTTTTGTCGCAATTCTATACATATTAGTATGCAAATACCTACATTGTGTCTCTCTCTCTCTCTCTTTTTCTCTCTTATGGGTTTGTTTTATTTCTTTACATTCTTGGTTTATTCTTGTTTTGGGTTATCTGGTTATCTCACTTGTTTGTTTTATTTGGTTATGTCTTTTATTCAGTTTAACTGCTATTGATACAATTGAGTTTATAGCTATTTTACTCTGAAATAAATCATCTATTATTCCACCAGTTCATATATCTCTCTTCTCCTATGCCATGCCACTCTTGTGCTTTTAGCTGGTAAACTACTTTTAATATATTCAAGGTCAATCTAGTAATTTTATGGAGTCAGATTAATTGTACTTGTAATTAACTGATCACAGTCTCAGAGACACAGTCAGTCCTTCAGCCTCTCAAACTGTGGTCTCATGGAGATAGTTATCCAGGAGACCAGGTGGATCCTACCCTCATCTGCAGTGGCTTATCTCTCAACAAGTGTGGCTGGATGGTGTTGAAGGCACTGAAGAAATAGAAGAACATGATTCTCACAGCACCATCTCCTCTCTGTCCAGGTAAGAGTGAGCTCTGTGCAGCAGTAGATGACCTTCCACTCTGCTTTTCTCTTTGTGATATGCAAACTGTAGTGGATCGAGTGCATGGCTGACTTGGGGTCTGAGTAGGTGCAGTAGTAGCCGATGTCCCTATCAAGGGACATATTGGGACATATTGCAGTGTATCAAGGGACATATTGGGACATATTGCAGTCTATCAAGGTACATATTGGGACATATTGCAGTCTATCAAGGGACATATTGGGACATATTGCAGTGTATCAAGGGACATATTGGGACATATTGCAGTCTATCAAGGGACATATTGGGACATATTGCAGTGTATCAAGGGACATATTGGGACATATTGCAGTCTATCAAGGTACATATTGGGACATATTGCAGTCAATCAAGGGACATATTGGGACATATTGCAGTCTATCAAAGGACATATTGCAGTCTATCAAGGGACATATTGGGACATATTGCAGTGTATCAAGGGACATATTGGGACATATTGCTCTCAGTTGAGGAGAACATCATTAAGCATTCAGTCTGAGTGAAGATGTGAATCTAGAATGCTTTGCAAGGCCACAGTGTCCTGTTAAATAGCATCTCAATACAACATGTGCAAGACATCACATGACAGGAGTCGTCAAATCAGTTTCACAGTTTTGGAAGAACTATTTCTGTGGAAGTGGCCAACCCTCAGCTTCAGAAAGTTCTACCAAATACTTATTCCAAACATTAACCACAACCCTGATTACAAAAAAGGTTAGTACACTATGTTAGAAATGAGTTAAAAACTAATTATTCTCAAACTATGCAAATTCAGTACAAAGTTGTGTATTAATAGATAGATAGATAGATAAACACAAAGATAGATAGACAGATAGATTGATAGATACTTTAATGATCCAAAAGGAAATGTAGACATCCCATAGCTTGTAAGACACATACTTATCCATTCATCCCTCAGAAGGACAGGGAAAAGACCAACACCAATGGAATGGACAGTCATGGTGAATATCTGCATTCAGTCACTGTGAGAGCACCAGGAGGGGGAGACTGTAAAAGGTGGGTAGATGTGTCCATCAGTCTGCGGGGGTGAGTCAAAACCCAACCAAAGTCTGTATTTACAGGGAAAGTGGAGTTCAGGTAAATATAAAGTGTCAGTCAGAACAGGAAAGTACTGATTGCTGCGCTGCCTGGACATGAAAGAATGAAACATGCAAATCTAGGCTTTACAAAAAGATTGTGTGTCACAAAGAGAGAGAGACAGTCCCTTGTGTGGTGTGTGTGACACAGAGAGAGAGACAGTCCCTTGTGTGGTGCATGTGGTCCAGAGAGAGAGACAGTCCCATGTGTGGTGCATGTGGTAAAGAGAGAGACAGTCCCTTGTGTGGTGTGTCTGACACAGAGAGAGAGACAGTCCCTTGTGTGGTGCATGTGGTCCAGAGAGAGAGACAGTCCCATGTGTGGTGCATGTGGTCCAGAGAGAGAGACAGTCCCTTGTGTGGTGTGTGTGACACAGAGAGAGAGACAGTCCCTTGTGTGGTGCATGTGGTCCAGAGAGAGAGACAGTCCCTTGTGTAGTGCATGTGGTACAGAGAGAGAGACAGTCCCTTGTGTGGTGTGTGTGACACAGAGAGAGAGACAGTCCCTTGTGTGGTGTGTGTGACACAGAGAGAGAGACAGTCCCTTGTGTGGTGTGTGTGACACAGAGAGAGAGACAGTCCCTTGTGTGGTGTGTGTGACACAGAGAGAGAGACAGTCCCTTGTGTGGTGTGTGTGACACAGAGAGAGAGACAGTCCCTTGTGTGGTGCATGTGGTCCAGAGAGAGAGACAGTCCCTTGTGTGGTGTGTCTGACACAGAGAGAGACAGTCCCTTGTGTGGTGCATGTGGTCCAGAGAGAGAGACAGTCCCTTGTGTGGTGTGTCTGACACAGAGAGAGAGACAGTCCCTTGTGTGGTGTGTGTGACACAGAGAGAGAGACAGTCCCTTGTGTGGTGTGTGTGACACACAGAGAGAGACAGTCCCTTGTGTGGTGTGTGTGACACAGAGAGAGAGACAGTCCCTTGTGTGGTGCATGTGGTCCAGAGAGAGAGAGACAGTCCCATGTGTGGTGCATGTGGTTCAGAGAGAGAGACAGTCCCTTGTGTGGTGTGTCTGACACAGAGAGAGAGACAGTCCCTTGTGTGGTGTGTGTGACACAGAGAGAGAGACAGTCCCTTGTGTGGTGTGTGTGACACAGAGAGAGAGACAGTCCCTTGTGTGGTGTGTGTGACACAGAGAGAGACAGTCCCTTGTGTGGTGTGTGTGACACAGAGAGAGAGACAGTCCCTTGTGTGGTGCATGTGGTCCAGAGAGAGAGACAGTCCCTTGTGTGGTGCATGTGGTACAGAGAGAGAGACAGTCCCTTGTGTGGTGCATGTGGTACAGAGAGAGAGACAGTCCCTTGTGTGGTGTGTCTGACACAGAGAGAGACAGTCCCTTGTGTGGTGTGTGTGACACAGAGAGAGAGACAGTCCCTTGTGTGGTGTGTGTGACACAGAGAGAGAGACAGTCCCTTGTGTGGTGCATGTGACACAGAGAGAGAGACAGTCCCTTGTGTGGTGCATGTGGTCCAGAGAGAGAGACAGTCCCTTGTGTGGTGCATGTGGTACAGAGAGAGAGACAGTCCCTTGTGTGGTGTGTGTGACACAGAGAGAGAGACAGTCCCTTGTGTGGTGTGTGTGACACAGAGAGAGAGACAGTCCCTTGTGTGGTGTGTGTGACACAGAGAGAGAGACAGTCCCTTGTGTGGTGTGTGTGGTACAGAGAGAGAGACAGTCCCTTGTGTGGTGTGTGTGACACAGAGAGAGAGACAGTCCCTTGTGTGGTGCATGTGACACAGAGAGAGAGACAGTCCCTTGTGTGGTGCATGTGGTCCAGAGAGAGAGACAGTCCCATGTGTGGTGCATGTGGTCCAGAGAGAGAGACAGTCCCTTGTGTGGTGTGTGTGACACAGAGAGAGAGACAGTCCCTTGTGTGGTGCATGTGGTCCAGAGAGAGAGACAGTCCCTTGTGTAGTGCATGTGGTACAGAGAGAGAGACAGTCCCTTGTGTGGTGTGTCTGACACAGAGAGAGAGACAGTCCCTTGTGTGGTGCGTGTGACACAGAGAGAGAGAGACAGTCCCTTGTGTGGTGTGTGTGACACAGAGAGAGAGACAGTCCCTTGTGTGGTGTGTGTGACACAGAGAGAGAGACAGTCCCTTGTGTGGTGCATGTGGTCCAGAGAGAGAGACAGTCCCTTGTGTGGTGTTTCTGACACAGAGAGAGAGACAGTCCCTTGTGTGGTGTGTCTGACACAGAGAGAGAGACAGTCCCTTGTGTGGTGCATGTGGTCCAGAGAGAGAGACAGTCCCTTGTGTGGTGTGTCTGACACAGAGAGAGAGACAGTCCCTTGTGTGGTGCATGTGACACAGAGAGAGAGACAGTCCCTTGTGTGGTGCATGTGGTCCAGAGAGAGAGACAGTCCCATGTGTGGTGCATGTGGTTCAGAGAGAGAGACAGTCCCTTGTGTGGTGTGTCTGACACAGAGAGAGACAGTCCCTTGTGTGGTGTGTGTGACACAGAGAGAGAGACAGTCCCTTGTGTGGTGTGTGTGACACAGAGAGAGAGACAGTCCCTTGTGTGGTGTGTGTGACACAGAGAGAGAGACAGTCCCTTGTGTGGTGTGTGTGACACAGAGAGAGAGACAGTCCCTTGTGTGGTGCATGTGGCCCAGAGAGAGAGACAGTCCCATGTGTGGTGCATGTGGTTCAGAGAGAGAGACAGTCCCTTGTGTGGTGTGTGTGACACAGAGAGAGAGACAGCCCCTTGTGTGGTGTGTGTGACACAGAGAGAGACAGTCCCTTGTGTGGTGTGTGTGACACAGAGAGAGACAGTCCCTTGTGTTGTGCATGTGTGACAGAGAGAGAGACAGTCCCTTGTGTGGTGTGTGTGACACAGAGAGAGAGACAGTCCCTTGTGTGGTGTGTCTGACACAGAGAGAGAGACAGTCCCTTGTGTGGTGCATGTGACACAGAGAGAGAGACAGTCCCTTGTGTGGTGCATGTGGTCCAGAGAGAGAGACAGTCCCTCGTGTGTTGTGTCTGACACAGAGATTGAGACAGTCCCTTGTGTGGTGTGTGTGACACAGAGAGAGAGAGACAGTCCCTTGTGTGGTGTGTGTGACACAGAGAGAGACAGTCCCTTGTGTAGTGCATGTGGTACAGAGAGAGAGACAGTCCCTTGTGTGGTGTGTGTGACACAGAGAGAGAGACAGTCCCTTCTGTGGTGTGTGTGACACAGAGAGAGAGACAGTCCCTTGTGTGGTGTGTGTGACACAGAGAGAGAGACAGTCCCTTGTGTGGTGTGTGTGACACAGAGAGAGACAGTCCCTTGTGTGGTGTGTGTGACACAGAGAGAGAGACAGTCCCTTGTGTGGTGTGTGTGACACAGAGAGAGAGACAGTCCCTTGTGTGGTGTGTGTGACACAGAGAGAGAGACAGTCCCTTGTGTGGTGTGTGTGACACAGAGAGAGAGACAGTCCCTTGTGTGGTGTGTGTGACACAGAGAGACAGACAGTCCCTTGTGTGGTTCATGTGGTACAGAGAGAGAGACAGTCCCATGTGTGGTTCATGTGGTACAGAGAGAGAGACAGTCCCTTGTGTGGTGTGTGTGACACAGAGAGAGAGACAGTCCCTTGTGTGGTGTGTGTGGTACAGAGAGAGAGACATCTGGCCTGGTTTAGCCCAGAAGCCAAGTACACAAAGGACTTAATGTTCGCCCCTCCATAGGAGACCAAAGCTGACCATGAGCTGCCATCTTGGGGACCCCTCTCTAAACAAAGGAACTTTGCTTTGTTGTGATGTGTTGTTATCTGTAAATATATTGATCAAATGTAATATTGTCATGTTTGGTCTTGAACTAATCCTTGTAATGTGGGCAGCAGCCTGATCACAGTTTTGTGGCAATTCTGTACATATTAGTATGCAAATACTTTGTCTACATTCTCTCTCTCTCTCTTTCTTTCTCTCTTATGGGTTTATTTTATTTCTTTACATTCTTGTTTTGGGTTATCTGGTTATCTCACTTGTTTGTTTTATTTGGTTATGTCTTGTATTCAGTTTAACTGCTATTGATACAATTGAGTTTATGACTATTTTACTAAATAAATTACTTAATAAATAATCTATTATTTCACCAGTTCATATATCTCTCTTCTCCTATGCCATGCCACTCTTGTGCTTTTAGCTGGTAAACTACTTGGAAATATTCAAGGTCAACCTAGTAATTTTATGGAGTCAGATTAATTGTACTTGTAATTAACTGATCACAGTCTCAGAGACACAGTCAGTCCTTCAGCCTCTCAAACTGTGGTCTCATGGAGAGATAGTTATCCAGGAGACCAGGTGTGGGTCTACCCTCATCTGCAGTGGCTTATCTCTCAACAAGTGTGGCTGGATGGTGTTGAAGGCACTGAAGAAATAGAAGAACATGATTCTCACAGCACCATCTCCTCTGTCCAGGTAAGAGTGAGCTCTGTGCAGCAGGTAGATGACCTTCCACTCCTGCTTTCTCTCTTTCTCGTGATATGCAAACTGTAGTGGATCAAGTGCATGGCTGACTTGGGGTCTGAGGAGGTGCAGTAGTAGCCGATGTCCCTATCAAGGGACACATTGGGACATATTGCAGTGTATCAAGGGACATATTGGGACATATTGCAGTGTATCAAGGGACATATTGGGACATATTGCAGTCTATCAAGGGACATATTGGGACATATTGCAGTGTATCAAGGGACATATTGGGACATATTGCAGTCTATCAAGGGACATATTGGGACATATTGCAGTGTATCAAGGGACATATTGGGACATATTGCAGTCTATCAAGGTACATATTGGGACATATTGCAGTCAATCAAGGGACATATTGGGACATATTGCAGTCTATCAAGGGACACATTGGGACATATTGCAGTCTATCAAGGGACATATTGGGACATATTGCAGTGTATCAAGGGACATATTGGGACATATTGCAGTGTATCAAGGGACATATTGGGACATATTGCAGTGTATCAAGGGCCTTGTTAGAGGATACCATTGCAATAGTCCAAGTGGGAATCTCTGTGTGCTTATGTGAAGAATTAAGTAGTGCCTCTGACAGTGTGTGTGTGTGTTTAAGTGAGGGATAATGTATTGTAGCTCTGATAGTGTCTGTGTGTGTGTATGTAAGGGATAATGTGTCTTAGTTCTGATAGTGTCTGTGTGTGTTTAAGTGAGGGATAATGTATAGTAGTTCTGATAGTGTGTGTGTGTGTGTGTGTGTGTGTGTGTGTGTGTTTATTTGTATTGTCTACTGGTCAGTGCTGGGAAGATAATATATTTAAAACTCTGCTTGATGTAAAGAGCCAACATCTCACATGAGTGACTGAACTGACCACACTGAGACAAACTAGTTTAGGACAAAAGAAACTTTAATGTGCTCATGACAGTGTAGGGATAAACAAGTCACTCCGAGAATGAACTCTGACAAGAATTATATTGATAAGTTAAAAACAACAATAATTCAATTCACTCATAGGATTAACTTTGACCAGACACACATTATATTGATAGGTTAAAAAGAAAAATCACTTAATTCACAAATATTGTTTGAATAAGATGAGTGAGTTGAGATGGTGAGTTTCCATCACTGGGAAATTAGATCTTTTAAAGTGTCCCAGTCCAGTAGTGCTGATGTGTGGGGCAGCTGGATGATCATCTGGTACTGAGTGTCTGGAAACTGCAGCATCTGCAGCAGCTCTGCTCCAGTCACACTGATGGAGGATTGATGACTCACCAGTTATACCTGTTGAGGAGATTTGTCAGATTCCATCATCCTCAGTATGAGGTTTCTCCATTAGGATTCCTCAACACTCACATGTGTAAACATGGAGAACAGCTCTGCTCCAATCTGACTAATGACTCATTAAATGTTCTCCAGTTAAAATATATTAACAAAATTTTACACACAGCCCATAATAGTTAAAGTTACACATACAGACCATAAGGACTGACAGACACATTGATGTTTATATACAATAGATAACTTGTATTGTGATTATTTGTTTTGTATTCATTACTTACTGTAGTTTAGTCAGTTTATATGTGGGATCTTTCTGTAGAGCAGAGAGCAGCTCCACATCAGACTGCTGCAGTGAGTTTCCTCTCAGGTCCAGATCTCTCAGACTGGAGGGGTTTGATCTGAGAGCTGAAGCTAGAGATGAACAGCTCCTCACTGTGAGATCACAGGACCGCAGCCTGAGAGAAACAGAATTGTTGACAAACACAACAAACAGAATTGTTGTTAATTTGTGTTAAAATTGATCAGAATCAGAATTTGAGGCTTTGAACTGGTTCACATAACAAAAATGAAACAAATGACTGACATTTACTAGGAACCTTTTTTGTTTTAAAAAATGTAGGCTACCTGAACAGCTGTTAAAATACAATGTTTCCTTTCAGTAAGTTTCCTTTCTGCTTGCAATAATGTTTAAGGACAGAGAAAGGCAGGCCTACTAAAGGGCAGGGTATCCAATTCCTAACTGTTAGATGAGAGAATCATGATTAAACTACACTGAGAATGTTGTTAGTTTGGCCTACAGATATTTGCACAAATCCAAAATGAGTGATTGCACTTGTCATTATGCAAGATTTGCGCATTTAAATGTATGACATTTAGAATGATTGATTTGGATTCCTTTATTTTTGGGATTTCCTTTATTTTCAAGTAGGAAATGCAGCCCTATTATGCGTGGTGAAAAACAGTTGATCTGATGATTGCAACGCAAACGAATTTCATTTTCATTTGGGCGGTGGTGGCGTAGTGGTTAAGGAACCTGGATCACATGCAAGTAGCCTAGAAAATTGTGGGTTTGAATCCCAGCTGCCACCGTTGTGGCCCTGAGCAAGGCACTTAGCCCTAAGTTACTCTAAGGGAGACTGGCCCTGATTTAATTGAGAGTTGACAAATGTCAAAAAGGTTGCAGACCGACCCCTGGTTTAACATGGTTTGACAAACAAGGGTCAGTTCAGGTGTTCAGGAGCACCGGCTCACAGCTGCAGGCTCCACTGCTTTAGAGCACCGCAGCACATATATTCAAGTTTAGCATAAGCACTGAATGTCCAGTTTAACAGCCAGAGTTGTTATTCTCATAATAAAGATTCAAGTTTAGCATAAGCACTGAATGTGTCATGATCCTGCTTCCTAAGACCCTGCCCCCCCACTGGACTACCACCGCACTGCACCTCTGTTTGTTCTCGTCTACCATGTGCTTACTATCACGATTCCCCTCCTGAGACCTTGGCCCCCCACTGGACTGCCACTGCACTGCAGCTCTGTGTTTGTTTTCGTCTACCATGTGTTTCTGTTTTGTTCACCTGCCCTGCCCCTTTCTCCTCCCCTGCTCCACACCTGCACCTCATGATTCTGTTTTCCCATAACGAGTCTCAGCTGCCTCCTGTTTGCCCCAGTTCCTCTGTTCCCTCTGTTCCTTGTTCGCTG
>JAIFZK010000226.1:40000-47500 GCA_027481765.1 Tenualosa thibaudeaui | reverse complement strand
TGTCCAGGTAAGGGCCTGAAGATGTTGTTACATTTGATTGGTGTTTCCCCCTTTGTTACTTGTCTCTTGGATGCCATCTCAATCTGTCTGACCTCATGTTCAGTATTGACCTCTGCACTGTCCCCCTCTGTGATGTAGAGCTCAGTGTAGATCTTCTCCAGAAAAGTAGTTTTTCCTTGCTTTGGGATGCCTTCAAATACACTCTGAAACTTTTTGTTCAGTCTGTATTTGAGCTGTTTCTGACATCTTGGAAATAGTCCATCTACATAAAAATAGGTGTTATGCAATTAGTATTATTAACATAGAAGTAATTGATTGGTAATTGATAGGTATTATGCAACAAATGCTATAGATGTATTGTTTTGGTTTTATTACTGAAAAGGTTTTCAATTCCAATGTATAAAGATAAACATACAGTGGTTATAAGTAAATCACTCACAATTCTCCAGCTGCTGAGCAATGATCTCCTGACTCATGTTCCTCAGGATGTGCACTGCAATCTTCAGAGCTCCATCTCTGGCATCTCTCTGCTCCTCCTCATCCTCCTCCTCCTCACTACAAGGGGATTCTGGGTAATCAGGACTCAGGAGCTTCTTGAGTCTCTTTAGTTCATTCTTCATGAAAGTGATGACTTTGTGTTCCAGCTCCTGATTGAAATTCAAATCATTTAAATCAGTAACCATTAGAATGAGTGATAAAAAAGACATAAACATTCCAACAACTCACACACACACACACACACACACACACACACACACACACACACACACTCTCTCTCTCTCACTCACACACACACACACAAAAACACACACACACAAGGACATAAACATACACACACACAAAAGAAAACACATGCCACACACACACACATAGACACGCACACACACACTCTCTCTCACACACACACACAGACACAAAAGAAAACACATGCGCACACACCTTGAAAACAGTAGACAACTCATTAGTTTTGCTGATGGGTTGATGAACTCTTTGTTCTTCCTGTTGTTTGCTGAAGGAAACAGAAGAACAGCAGGTACTGATCAGCAAATCATAGAGGTACACAGGTAAATATTAACAGCCTAATGTTACTCACCAAAAGGATAACAAAAATTGAATATTGACACATCTGTCCTATAATCCAATGAAGGTTCTGCTCAAGTTGTTTATGAATATTTATTTAAACTGATGCAATAGAAAACATAATCAACATCTGCAGCAGCCTACTGAAGTCCTGTAACATTGGGTTCATGTGAGACATTTAGAGTGACAGGCGCTGAATTAGACCTCAGTCTATAAAACTTCAAATACAATATAATGACACACTAGTTTATTTTTTAAATTATATATTATTTATTATACATTATTATATTATTCTAATGCATAATTTATTCTATTCATGTCTATGTTTGAAAATAATGCCCAGTTAGGAGAGTAGGGTTATACAGTCTGAGGATGATGCCTGTCTCCTAATTCAATGGGGATATCAGATTGGTATCGGCCGACATGTAAACTCATGTATTGGAATGTGTATCAGAACTGAAACAGTCGGATCGGTGCACCTCTAGACAATATACTCCAAACACTAACACTAAGTATACAGGTAAATCTGCTCCAAACACCTACACTAATCGTACAGGTAAATCTGCTCCAAACAGTAATCATACAGGTAAATGCTAAGTAATGCTTTTAAAGAAGATTATTTGGATTATTGTGTACAAAGCTGTGTGAAAACTGTGAAGCCAAACATGAATCAATTTACAACTTGTGAACTTCATCATGGAGATCAAACTTGTAGGCTACATTTGAAATCTGCAAAACAAATCCTGAGTCAAACATCCCTCTGTGAAGAAGGTGGTCCATCACCCTGTTTATGTTATCAGGGGCAGAATCACATGCATAATGTCCACATGTTCCACAGCACTGCACAAATCAACAGGTGAGAACAAACCACCTTTCTGGGTCACAGCCCACCAATACCTGTGGTCAGGATGACTGCCTCCCTTACTGAAGTCGATGGCCTCATCCTTTGACTGATCACTCTTCATGGACACACAGCTGAATGCAGGGGAGTCTGGTCTACTTTTCTGAATAGGACTATCAATCATGATAACACAGTGTTAAATGCAGGCATGGCGTTAAGGAGATTATTATTTTTAGAAAAACACAAATTAAACAAAAAAAAAATTAAAAACAAGGCCAAAACACGCATACACACACACACACACCTTCTACGTCCATATTCACCAGCAGATTCTCTATGCTGACTCATGTTGGAGACAGAACAGAGCTATAGTCACTCCCTGTTTGATACAGAAAATAAGTTCATGGTCAGGTTAACAACAATAGGTTACTGGTCTTAAATGAAAGTATTAAATGCATGTCATTAAATATAGTTAAGATAATGCATTCAATGCATCATATATCAAATAAACTCATAGAAGCAAATGAAGTTCTAATAGTGCCACGACTTTTGTTTGTACGTTTGTATAATTAAATTTTCAAAGGTGATCAGTGAGCAAAAAGGTGTACGTTCACTTTTGATTTCTAATGCATGATGATTCTAATAAACAAACATATTGAGGCTACGCATTTCTCCTTAGACAGTGGATTGCAAGTTGTTATTCTAGTCATGATAAAACCACGCAACTCATTCGGGTGGACGAGCCCATCACAGAAACATTCAACTTTACTTTTGACTCTGAGATCTGAGAACTTTTTGTTACGTCCATAACGCAAATAACATGCCTTGGAATTTGTATGATGTAAATGGGAAATAGCAAATGCTCAAATATCATGTAACCATTCACATCACACTATGGTATTTTATTGGCGTTATGGACGTGAAAACTAAATTTCCGTGGAATAGTACCTACATTATTTCTGATGGAATTATAAAAAGTGCCTTATTTGGCAGCTAAGTAAGCCTACTGTAAGGCTATTTGCAGTTCAAAATAGGCTGTAACCTCAAATACGGAAAGACTTTAATGTAAGCTAATGCACTAGTTAGCCTAAACCAAGACGGGTAAAAAATAAAGTAGCCTAGTAGTAAGGGGCCAAGGATATCCGTATAAACACATTCTCTATTCTCTAACAAACATTCCTATTGCTGATAAAGCAAACTTAATTCACACATTTTTCCAGTCTCAGAAATGCACAAAAATACCTACGACGTAGTTCTATTCAGTATGCAGGCCTACGATATCCTTTTACTTTCTTTATTGCCGTGAAATTTGAGCCTTTGTATGGACAATCCACCTGCGCAAAAGCTTCCGGGTTCTCTTCCCGACATTACCAGCAGGTGGCAGTATATAAACGCTGTTTGACCTGTTTAACACCAATTTTTTTCTGAAAATGTCAGTACATGTATTTTACTCCTGAGACCTTCCTATTACACAAACATTATGCACTTTTTAATTTTATGTTGAATAAGTTGGTGAATTTTTAGGTTTTATACTTGGTCAACATAGTCCTTTGGAAAAATTCAATAAAGACTATTTGCACACTTGTAATCTTAAAATGAACGGTGACCACCACACACAGAATAATGAGATATGGTTAAGTTTTTGCTCATAACTTTATTACTGTTCATATAACAAAAACGTTCATACTGGTTATCATACCAGAATGAATACACGTCAGTGACAGTGTCACGGTGTCTCTCGAATCTTTGGGTTCTTCGGGATTTTTTCCGTCTAGTCTTCGCGGTTTCACTTACCTCATTATTAGTTTCACCCCACCAGTCTGCTCCCGCTCCGTTCGCGTCACCTTAGTAATTACCCTCACCTGCCTCCCTCGTTTCCCGATCACCGTGATTTGCCATCTCTCATTCACTTCCTTGTTTTGTTCCGTCACTAGTCCATTCTGCTCTTTCCACATTATCTCACTCACCTGCACTCCCCAATTATCTCTGCATTACACTCGCTCTGTTGGTTACGTTTTTACTATTTATACACGCCCCTTTCATTTACTCTTTGTCAGTCCGTCTGCAAACCACTTATCTGGCAAGCGTTTAGACTCTGGCTCCGTGTTTCTGCTTTCAACTGGAATTTCGCCCCTTTGTTTTCCCACCTTTCTGTTATCTGTTTTTACGTGAGTTTTTTGGTTTCCCTGTCGGTCTCCCAGCTCGTTTGTCTCCTGTGTTTTGCCGGTCTATTTTCTGTCTTTCCCTGCCTTCAGTTCTCCTGTCTCCTGCTCCCCTCATCTCTACGGCTACTCCCTGGATCACGACTCCTGCCTGTCCCCCGACTCTGCTCTGCTCTGCCGCTTCCTGGTCACCGACTCCTGCCTGTCCCCCGACTCTGCTCTGCTCTGCCGCTTCCTGGTCACCGACTTGCTCTGCTCTGCTGCCCTGGTCTCGACTCCTGCCTGTCCCTCGACTCTGCTCGGCTCTGCCCTTTCCGAACGGCGCGTTAACCTACCCTGCGCGTCTCTGCTGCAGCCGCCTGGTCGCATCGAGGCGCTCCGGTGCCTCAGTCTACCTCCTGGGACTCCCCGGCTCCAGTACTCCGCGCTCGGGCGAGCGTCTCCCCGGACACCAGTCCGCCCCTCTCGGGGCGCTTTGCCTTTTCCCCCTTTTCCCCTAATCCTCAATAAACAGTCGCTAATGGGTCTGACTTCTGTCTGTCCGGTTTTCTTCTGACAGACAGAACTAAAAAAAATATATATATATATATATATGTGTGTGTGTACTTTGTATACAAATACATACATCCTGTAAATACAGTACATATCAGTAGTAATGGAGACGAGACGCTTATGTCGAGTCTTTGAATGGTCAGGACAGCTGAGACTGAGACCGTTGGTTTTTAAATGCAGTAGAGACAGATTCAAGGGCATTCTTTAAGGAAGCAAGACCGAGACGAGACCGAGTCTTTCAGGAGTCGAGACCAAGACCATAAAATCAGTTTTCATAACCATGATTCAATATCACCCCAGTTAATAATCAACTGATGGACCTACAGGCTAATCTACACTGGGAATGTTATTTTCCAAAA
Source organism: Tenualosa thibaudeaui (assembly GCA_027481765.1). Lineage (NCBI taxonomy): Eukaryota > Metazoa > Chordata > Actinopteri > Clupeiformes > Clupeidae > Tenualosa > Tenualosa thibaudeaui. Next base: position 42,506 of record JAIFZK010000226.1, on the reverse strand, counting down.
CTGAATCATTTTGACAGTGCACTAGAATAGAATATACAATATCCCTTTAAACTTTATTCTTTCTTAATAGGTGCATTTAAACAATGCTCACAGCTACAACATGGGACCCAGATCAGAACAACTACAGAACAATTATTTAAATCAATTTGTAACAATAGATAATTGGATATTTGAACATGAACATAATAAAAATCTGCTTGAGGACTCACTCTGAAATTATGAGTCCTTTTCCTCAAACTGTGGACTGAGACCGAGTCTCTGAGACAGAGAAATTAGAAAATGGTCTTGAGACCAGACTCGAGTACTACAACACTACATACAAGCATAAGTCCTATACATACATACATACATACATACATACAAGTACTATGCATACTAGGCTAAAAAAATAATCATTCATTTCACAAATATTTCTTATATTTTCATCAGTTTATGGAGTTTCCATCTGTAAGAATCAAGAACCTTTAAAGTGTCCCAGTCCAGTGGTGCTGATGTGTGGGGCAGCTGGATGATCATCTGGTACTGAGTGTCTGGAAACTGCAGCATCTGCAGCAGCTCTGCTCCAGTCACACTGATGGAGGATTGATGACTCACCAGTTAAAACCTGTTGAGGAGATTTGTCAGATTCCATCATCCAGTCAGACTAATGACTCATTAAATTTTCTCCAGTTAAAATATATTAACAACATTTTACACACAGCCCATAATAGTTAAAGTTACACATACAGACCATAAGGACTGACAGACACATTGATGTTTATATACAAGAGATAATTTGTTTTGTATTCATTACTTACTGTAGTTCAGTCAGTTTATATGTGGGATCTTTCTGTAGAGCAGAGAGCAGCTCCACATCAGACTGCTGCAGTGAGTTGAATCTCAGGTCCAGATCTCTCAGACTGGAGGGGTTTGATCTGAGAGCTGAAGCTAGAGATGAACAGCTCCTCACTGTAAGATCACAGGACCGCAGCCTGAGAGAAACAGAATTGTTGTTAATTTGTGTTAAAATTGATCAGAATCAGAATTCAAGGCTTTGAACTGGTTCACATAACAAAAAAAAAAGAGATTGACATTTACTAGGAACCTTTTTTTTTAATGTAGGCTACCTGAACAGCTGTTAAAATACAATGTTTTCTTTCAGTAAGTTTCCTTTCTACTTGCAATAATGTTTAAGGACAGAGAAAGGCAGGCCTACTAAAGGGCAGGGTATCCAATTCCTAACTGTTAGATGAGAGAATCATGATTAAACTACACTGAGAATGTTGTTAGTTTGGCCTACAGATATTTGCACAAATCCAAAATGAGTGATTGCACTTGTCATTATGCAAGATTTGCGCATTTAAATGTATGACATTTAGAATGATTGATTTGGATTCCTTTATTTTTGGGATTTCCTTTATTTTCAAGTAGGAAATGCAGCCCTATTATGCGTGGTGAAAAACAGTTGATCTGATGATTGCAACGCAAACGAATTTCATTTTCATTTGGGCGGTGGTGGCGTAGTGGTTAAGGAACCTGGATCACATGCAAGTAGCCTAGAAAATTGTGGGTTTGAATCCCAGCTGCCACCGTTGTGGCCCTGAGCAAGGCACTTAGCCCTAAGTTACTCTAAGGGAGACTGGCCCTGATTTAATTGAGAGTTGACAAATGTAATTCGCTTTGGATAAAAGTGTCAACAACATGTCAAAAAGGTTGCCGACCGACCCCTGGTTTAACATGGTTGTTTTTTATTAATAATATTATTGTTTTGGAACAAACAAGGGTCAGTTCAGGTGTTTAGGAGCACCGGCTCACAGCTGCAGGCTCCACTGCTTTAGAGCACCACAGCACATATATTCAAGTTTAGCATAAGCACTGAATGTCCAGTTTAACAGCCAGAGTTGTTCTTCTCATAATAAAGATCTGATTTACTTATTTATAATAAAATGAATAATTTCAATATAACATAAAATAATATAAAACACATAAACCCTTCCTGAATCACAGAGATTACAGTTTTTGCCAATCACTTTCACACTTGTCTCAAGATAATGTCTGCTTTTTCAAAACTCTTCACACAGTGTGCTTTACCAACACACATCTGAGCACACCAGTAAACATTTACTGCAAAATGCACTACAGTGCATTACCACATCACGCCAATGGTGATCAATGTGTAGTGAACACAAAAACAGAAACAACTTGAAACAGAACACATAAAATAAAACTTTTCTCATACAGTTTGACATATGTCAACTTTCTTACATATCTTATGTATAGTATATATTATGTTATATATTTGTAGAGTAAATATTGCAATACCAAACAATCTAAGTGGCCTTGTATGTATTGGTGTATCTCTGGCAATAGATACAAATGGCACATGCAGTGATTGAATGAATATTTCTCTGTATCTGTGTAAACTGAAGGAACTTGCAGATGCAAATCCCAATAGGACATTGGCTGATTCCTAAATGGCCTACTGCTATCCTGCTTACTGTAATATATAAGACATGGATACTGGACT
>JAIFZK010000226.1:0-35000 GCA_027481765.1 Tenualosa thibaudeaui | reverse complement strand
TAAACAGAGATGAAAATGTAGATGTCTGTTTACTCAGAATATTGACCCCTTTGTTCTGATAACTCAGGAGCACATACAGAGCTGCTAGAAACTCCTGGATGCTCAGATGAACAAAGCAGAACACCTTCCCCTGGTACAGCCCAGCCTCCTCTCTGAAGATCTGGGTGCACACCCCTGAGTACACTGATGCTTCTTTCATATCAATGCCACACTCCCTCAGGTCCTCATCATAGAAGATCAGATTCCCCTTCTCCAGCTGCTGAAAAGCCAGTTTTCCCAGGGACAAAATGGTCTTCTGGTTCCAGACTGTATTCACACCTTGTTTTTCATACTTCTGACTCCTGTGTTTGGTTTGTATAATCAGAAAGTGTGTGTACATTTGAGTCAAAGACTTTGGAATCTCTGTACTGCTGGCTTCAGTCAGGATGCTCTCCAAAACAGAGGCTGACATCCAACAGAAGACTGGAATGTGGCACATGATGTAGAGACTTCTAGATGACTTCAGGTGTGTGATGATTCTGCTGGCCAGCTCCTCTTCTGTGATCCTTTTTCTGAAATACTCCTGTTTTTGTGGGTCATTGAAACCCCGGACTTCTGTCACCTGGTCAACACACTCAGGAGGGATTTGATTGGCTGCTGCTGGACGGGAGGTGATCCACACAAGAGCAGAGGGAAGCAGATTCCCCTTGATGAGGTTTGTGAGAAGGACATCCACTGGGGCAGGTTCTGTTACACTGTAGATGCTTTCATTGTGCTGGAAATCTAGAGGAAGTCTGCTTTCATCTAAACCATCAAATATGAAAGCAATGTTGTATCTGTCCTGGTCCATGAAGGAAAAGTCTTTTGTTTCACTGAAAAAGTGGTGAATGATGTCCATAAGGGTGTATTTCTTGTCTTTGATCAGGTTCAGCTCACGAAAAGGAAGAGGAAATATGAAGTGGATATTTTGATTGGCTTTTCCTTCAGCCCAGTCCAGAATAAACTTCTGAACAGAGACTGTTTTTCCAATGCCAGCCACTCCCTTTGTCAGCACAGTTCTGATGGGTTTGTCTTGTCCAGGTAAGGGCTTGAAGATGTTGTTACATTTGATTGGTGTTTCCCCCTTTGTTACTTGTCTCTTGGATGTCATCTCAATCTGTCTGACCTCATGTTCAGTATTGACCTCTGCACTGTCCCCCTCTGTGATGTAGAGCTCAGTGTAGATCTTCTCCAGAAAAGTAGTTTTTCCTTGCTTTGGGATGCCTTCAAATACACTCTGAAACTTTTTGTTCAGTCTGTATTTGATCTGTTTCTGACATCTTGGAAATAGTCCATCTACATAAAAATAGGTGTTATGCAATTAGTATTATTAACATAGAAATAATTGATTGATTGGTAATTGATAGGTATTATGCAACAAATGCTATAGATGTATTGTTTTGGTTTTATTACTGAAAAGGTTTTCAATTCCAATGAATAAAGATAAACATACAGTGGTTATAAGTAAATCACTCACAATTCTCCAGCTGCTGAGCAATGATCTCCTGACTCATGTTCCTCAGGATGTGCACTGCAATCTTCAGAGCTCCATCTCTGGCATCTCTCTGCTCCTCCTCATCCTCCTCCTCCTCACTACAAGGGGATTCTGGGTAATCAGGACTCAGGAGCTTCTTGAGTCTCTTTAGTTCATTCTTCATGAAAGTGATGACTTTGTGTTCCAGCTCCTGATTGAAATTCAAATCATTTAAATCAGTAACCATTAGAATGAGTGATAAAAAAGGACATAAACATTCCAACAACTCACACACACACACACACACAAGGAGATACACACACACACACAAACACAAACACACACACACACACACGTACGCACGCACACACACACACAAAAGAAAACACATGCCACACACACACAAACACACGCACACACACACTCTCTCTCACACACACACACACATACACCCACACACAGACACAAAAGAAAACACACGCACACACACACGCACACACACTCTCTCTCTCTCTCTCACACACACACACACAAACACACACACACACAAGCAGATACACACACACACACAAAACACATGCCACACACACACACACACACACACACACACACTCTCTCTCTCTCTCTCACACACACACACACACATAAACAAACACACACAAAACACATGCACACACACACAGTCAGACACAAAAGAAAACACATGCACACACACCTTGAAAACAGTAGAAAACTCATTCGTTTTGCTGATGGGTTGATGAACTCTTTGTTCTTCCTGTTGTTTGCTGAAGGAAACAGAAGAACAGCAGGTACTGATCAGCAAATCATAGAGGTACACAGGTAAATATTAACAGCCTAATGTTACTCACTAAAAGGATAACAAAAATTTGCTATTGTAAGACACATCTCTCCTATAATCCAATGAAGGTTCTGCTCAAGTTGTTTATGAATATTTATTTAAACTGATGCAATAGAAAACATAATCAACATCTGTAGCAGCCTACTGAAGTCCTGTAACATTGGGTTCATGTGAGACATTTAGAGTGACAGGCGACAAATTAGACCTCAGTCTATAAAACTTCAAATACAATATAATGACACACTAGTTTATTTTTAATTATATTATTCATTATAAAGCATAATTTATTCTATCATGTCTATGCTATTTTGTTCTGTTTTGTCTTGGCTTTGAAAATAATGCCCAGTTAGGAGAGTAGGGTTATACAGTCTGAGGATGATGCCTGTCTCCTAATTCAATGGGGATATCAGATTGGTATCGGCCGACATGTAAACTCATGTATTGGAATGTGTATCAGAACTGAAACAGTCAGATCGGTGCACCTCTAGACAATATACTCCAAACACTAACACTAAATATACAGGTAAATCTGCTCCAAACACCTATACTAATCATACAGGTAAATCTGCTCCAAACACCTATACTAATCATACAGGTAAATCTGCTCCCAACAGTAATCATACAGGTAAACACAACACAAATCATACAGGTAAATGCTTAAATAATGCTTTTAAAGAAGATTATTTGGATTATTGTGTACAAAGCTGAGTGTAAACTGTGAAGCCAAACATGAATCCAATTCATAACTTGTGAACTTCATCATGGACATCAAACTTGTAGGCTACATTCAAATCTGCAAAACAAATCCTGAGTCATAAGTTCATACTGGCACACAGCTATGTAGCACAAGTCCCAAATCCCCTCTGTGAAGAAGGTGGTCCATCACCCTGTTTATGTTATCAGGGGCAGAATCACATGCATAATGTCCACATGTTCCACAGCACTGCACAAATCAACAGGTGAGAACAAACCACCTTTCTGGGTCACAGCCCACCAATACCTGTGGTCAGGATGACTGCCTCCCTTACTGAAGTTGATGACCTCATCCTTTGACCGATCACTCTTCATGGACACACAGCTGAATGCAGGGGAGTCTGGTCTACTTTTCTGAATAGGACTATCAGTCATGATAACACAGTGTTAAACGCAGGCATGGAGTTAAGGAGATTATTATTTTTAGAAAGACACTAATAAATCATTAACAACAAAGCCAAAACACACACACACACACACACACACACACACACACACACACACACACACAAGTTTGTTTCACTGGAGTCCTGTAACGTTAGCTTCATGTGAGAAATTTAAAGTGACAGGCGCCTAATTACACCTCGGTCTACAAACTTCAAATGCAATGTAATGACACCGGCACACACCTGATTACTTAATTATGTTCTAAATAATAATTTAATTAAATATAATTCTAAATAATAATTTAATTAAATATAATTCTAAATAATCATTTATTCTATTCATGTCTATGTTGTTTTGTTCTGTTTTATCTTGGCTTTGAAAATAATGCCCAGTTAGGAGAGTAGGGCAGTACAGTCTTAGGATGATGCCTGTCTCCTAATTCAATGGGGATATCAGATTGGTATCGTCTGATATGTAAACTCATGTATTGGAATGTGTATCAGTACTAAAACAGTTGGATCGGTGCATCCCTAGTGAATGTACTCCAAACACTAACACTAAATATACAGGTAAATCTGCTCCAAACACCTACACTAATCGTACAGGTAAATCTGCTCCAAACAGTAATCATACAGGTAAACACAACACAAATCATACAGGTAAATGCTTAAATAATGCTTTTAAAGAAGATTATTTGGATTATTGTGTACAAAGCTGTGTGAAAACTGTGAAGCCAAACATGAATCCAATTCATAACTTGTGAACTTCATCATGGACATCAAACTTGTAGGCTACATTCAAATCTGCAAAACAAATCCTGAGCCATAAGTTCATAATGGCACACAGCTATGTAGCACAAGTCCCAAATCCCCTCTGTTATCAGGGGCAGAATCACATGCATAATGTCCACATGTTCCACAGCACTGCACAAATCAACAGGTGAGAACAAACCACCTTTCTGGGTCACAGCCCACCAATACCTGTGGTCAGGATGACTGCCTTCCTTACTGAAGTTGATGGCCTCATCCTTTGACTGATCACTCTTCATGGACACACAGCTGAATGCAGGGGAGTCTGGTCTACTTTTCTGAATAGGACTATCAGTCATGATAACACAGTGTTAAACGCAGGCATGGAGTTAAGGAGATTATTATTTTTAGAAAAACACAAATAAATCATTAATAAAAACAAGGCCAAAACACACACACACATACCTTGTACGTCCATATTCACCAGCAGATTCTCTATGCTGACTCATGTTGGAGGCAGAACAGAGCTACAGTCACTCCCTGTTTGATACAGAAAATAAGTTCATGGTATATGATGCATTCAATGCATCATATATCAAATAAACTGACAGAAGCAAATGAAGTTGTAATAGTGCCACGACTTCTACGTTTGTATAATTAAATGTTCAAAGGTGGTCAGTGAGCAAAAAGGTGTTTGTTCACTTTTGATTTCTAATGCATGATGATTCTAATAAATAAACATATTGAGGCTACGCATTTCTCCTTAGACAGTGGATTGCAAGTTGTTATTAAAGTCATGATAAAACTCGCTACACGCAACTCATTCGGGTGGACGAGCCCATCACAGAAACATTCAACTTTACTTTTGACTCTGAGATCTGAGAAAACTGACTTTTTGTGACGTCCATAACGCCAATAACAAGCCTTGGAATTTGTACGATGTAAATGTGAACAAGCAAATGCTCAAATATCATGAAAAAATTCACCTCACACTATTGCATTTTATTGGTGTTATGGACGTGAAAAAAAAATCATTTCCCGTGGAATAGTACCTACATTATTTCTGATAGAATTATTAAAAGTGTCTTAGGCTACTTGGCAGCTTAGTAGGCCTACTGTAAGGCTATTTGCAGTTCAACATAGGCTGTAACCTCAAATACGGAAGGACTTTAATATAAGCTAATGCACTAGTTAGCCTAAACCAAGACGGGTAAAAAATAAAGTAGCCTAGTAGTAAGGGGCCAAGAATATCCGTATAAATACACTCTATTCTCTAACAAACATTCCTATTGGTGATTATTTACTTACTTCTGCCGTAGATAATGCACACTTTTTCCAGCCTCAGAAAAACACAAAAGTAGCTACGACGTAGTTCTACTCAGGACGCAGGCCTACGATATCCTTTCACTTTCTTTATTCCCGTGAAATTAGAGCCTTTGTACGGCCAATCCACTTGCACAAAAGCTTCCGGGTTCTCTTCCCGTCCTTACCAGCAGGTGGCAGTATATAAATGCTGTTTGACCTGTCTGAAAATTTCAGTACATGGATTTTACTCCTAAGACCTCCCTAATACGCAAACATGTACACTTTTTAATTTTATGTTGATTAAGTTGGTGATTTTTTAAGTTTTATACTTGGTCAACATAGTCCTTTGGAAAAAATCAATAAAGCCTATTTGCACACTTGTCATCTTAAAATGAAAGCATTGACAACAGTGCCCACTACAGAATAATGAGATATGGTTAAGTTTTTGCTCATAACTTTATTATTGTGCATTTCAAGAGACGGCACTAATTCATGCATCAAAATAACTCTGCACTTTATTGGATAGCTATTCAAAACTGCTTCAACAGCGCTGCTCTGTCATCAACATGTTAAGCCCACCCTGACTTTGAATCACAGTTAGGACCTGCAGAGCAAATTCAAATTTGCAAGTGGTATGTCTAGATTTGTAGACTACTTACGTAGTCGTTTTTCTGATTTTTCCAAAACTGAATTTTGACAGTACACTAGAATACAATATACAATATCCCTTTAAACTTTATTCTTTCTTAATAGGTACATTCAAACAATGCTCACAACTACAACATGGGACCCAGATCAGGTTAACAACTACAGCACAATTATTTAAATCAATTTGTAACAATAGATAATTGGATATTTGAACATGAACATAAAAAAAATCTGTTTGAGGACTCGCTGTTTGAGTCCTTTTCCTCAACCTATGGACCAAGACCGAGTCTCTAAGACAGAGAAACTAGAAAATGGTCTCGAGACCAGACTCAACTACTACAACACTACATACAAGCATAAGTCCTATACATACATATATACAATACATACAAACATACAAGTACTATACATACAAGTATTATGTTTCTAGGCTAATTTCACAAATATTTCTTATTTTCATCAGTTTAGAGAGTTTCCATCTGTAAGAATCTAGACCCTTTAAAGTGCCCCAGTCCAGTAGTGCTGATGTGTGGGGCAGCTGGATGATCATCTGGTACTGGTACATCTGGTACTCATCTAGAGCAGCTCTGCTCCAGTCACACTGATGGAGGATTGATGGCTCACCAGCCTTTATACCTGTTGAGGAGATTAGTCAGATTCCATCATCCTCAGTCTGAGGTTTCTCCATTAGGATTCCTCAACACTCACATGTGTAAACATGGAGAACACCTCTGCTCCAGGCAGACTGATGACTCCAGTTAAAACCCAAACTGAACTATATTTTACATATCATACAGACAATAATAGTTTAAATTACACATGTAGACAACAAATGCTGACATCCAACAGAAAACTGGAAAGTGGCACATGATGTAGAGACTTCTAGATGTCTTCAGGTGTGTGATGATTCTGCTGGCCAGCTCCTCTTCTGTGATCCTTTTTCTGAAATACTCCTCTTTTTGTGGGTCACTGAAACCCCGGACTTCTGTCACCTGGTCAACACACTCAGGAGGGATTTGATTGGTTGCTGCTGGTCGGGAGGTGATCCACACAAGAGCAGAGGGAAGCAGATTCCCCTTGATGAGGTTTGTGAGAAGGACATCCACTGAGGTAGGTTCTGTTACACTGTAGATGCTTTCATTGTGCTGGAAATCCAGAGGAAGTCTGCTTTCATCCAGACCATCAAAGATGAAAGCAATGTTGTATCTGTCTTGGTTGGAGAAGGTCAAGTCTCTTGTTTCAGTGAAAAATCGTTGAATGATGTCCATAAGGGTGTTTTTCTTGCAGAGGAAAAATAAAGTGGATATTTTGATTGGCTTTTCCCTCAGCCCAGTCCAGAATGAACTTCTGCACAGACACTGTTTTTCCAATGCCAGCAACTCCCTTTGTCAGCACAGTTCTGATGGGTTTGTCTTGTCCAGGTGAGATGAAGATGTCAGTACATTTGATTGGTGTTTCCCCCTTTGTTACTTGTCTCTTGGATGTCACCTAAATCTGTCTGACCTCATGTTCAGTATTGACCTCTGCACTGTCCCCCTCTGTGATGTAGAGCTCAGTGTAGATCTTTTCTAGAAAAGTATTTTTTCTTTGCTGTGGGATGCCTTCACATACACTCTGAAACTTCGTCTTTAGTCTGAATTTGAGCTGAGCGAGGATCTCCTGACTCATGTTTCTCAGGATGTGCACTGCAATCTTCAGAGCTCCATCTCTGGCATCTCTCTGCTCCTCATCATCCTCCTCCTCCTCACTACAAGAGGATTCTGGGTAATCAGGACTCAGGAGCTTCTTGAGACTCTTTAGCTCATTCTTCATAAAAGTGATGACTTTGTGTTCCAGCTCCTTATCAAATAATTTCAACAATGATGAAAATAAGCATTCAGACAGATATATGTGTACACTCTCACACACAAATGCTCTCTCTCTCACACACACACATGCACACACCTTGAAAACAGTAGAGAACTCATTCATGCTGAGTGATTGATGGACTGCTTGTTCTTCCTGTTGGATGTTGAAGGAAACACAAGGACACCAGGTATTGGTCAACAATCACCCAAGTCAATGATTCAAACACTAACACTAAACATACCACACAAGTCAGTTATATATGATTCAAAACCAACACTAAACATACAGGTAAATATGCTCCAAACACTAACACTAAACATACCACACAAGTCAATGATTCAAACACCAACACTAAACATACAGGTAATTATGCTCCAAACAACACTAAACATACAACACTAGTCAGCTATATATCATTCAAACACCAACACAAAACATACCACACAAGTCAGCTATATATGATTCAAACACTAACACTAAACATACAGGTAAATATGCTCCAATCACCAACACTAATCACAGAGGTAAATATGCTCCAAAAACCAACACTAATCACACAGTTAAATCTGCTCCTAACACAAAACCCAATCTTTCTACCTGGGATCAAGATTAATGTCTCCCTCTCTGAAGCTGATTATAGCCCTCTTTGACTCATCACTCTTCATGGACACACAGCTGGGTACAGGAGAGTCTGGTCTCTCATCCACTGGCCTTTAGCAAAGTAAACATCATCTAGTGTGGTGTAAAACCAATAATTAACAGTAAAGAGCAAAGAATATTTTAAACACTATATCAGGTTTCTGGAAACCTCTGTGGTTTACAAATAACAACATTGATAGTTTTCTACATCAAATATTATAAAGTTGGTCCACATTTAAGATCCTTTAATCAAACATAAAGCAAGATGATACCCAACAACAACAAACCAACAAAACAAAGTTGTTTTTATATGACATAATGAAGATCATTGAGGCTCAAGAGTTACTATAACCCTAACCCTAACCCTAGGTTGATGATGTTTGTATCATACTGGCAACATTAAACCATTTTGCACCAAACTTTGCCCGTCAGACTCAACTTGTGTAGTTATGTAGTTTTTAATGGTGTATTTTTGATTGGTAGTTGCGTGCTAGATATTCTACTTCTTCACTGGCCCGACGGAAACAGAATATGTACACAACAGCAGTTCATCATTCAGGGAGCTCTTTTCCAAAGAAGTGTTTTTCCAAACTGTAGTTCTAGTTGTATGTTCAGGTGCAGAATCACATGCATAAAGAGCCTAAAATATTAACGTGTCGGTCACATCTCTACACAAATGTACAGGTGAGCAACATCCACCTTTCTGGTGGTAGCCCACCAATAGGCCTACCTGCAGTCAGGCTGACTGTGTGCTCCACTAAAATTAATGATCCGTCCTTTTGACTGGTCACTCTTCATGGACACACAGCTGGGTGCAGGAGAGTCTGGTCTTCTTTTGACTGGTCACTCTTCATGGACACACAGCTGGGTGCAGGAGAGTCTGGTCTTCTTTTGACTGGTCAGTCTTCATGGACACACAGCTGGGTGCAGGAGAGTCTGGTCTTCTTTTGACTGGTCACTCTTCATGGACACACAGCTGGGTGCAGGAGAGTCTGGTCTACTTTTCTGAATTAGGCTGTCAATGAAAACATAATGTCAAACTGTGTTAAAAGGATGATTGTGTTTAGAACACGATTCAAAGAACAAGGAAAGCACACACACACACACACATATGCAAACACAACCACACACACACACACTTTGTACATCGATGTCCACCAGCAGTCTCTCCATGTTGACTCATGTTGGAGGCAGAACTACTCCAGTCACTATCTGTCTGAGACACACAGAAAGGTTGTTGATGATGCGAAGTGTTGATTCAGGCATAATCACTTTAATATCAACAGGAATCTGCTCTTATATGATATGACACATGCATATCATGAAATATACTGTATGTTCTACACATTTCCCCTTAGACACTGGATTACAAATTGTTATTTTAGTGATCTGCTCAAAACTCTCAACTAATTCTGGTAGCCTGTCTCAGGAAAAATCTAAATTAACTTCCAATTTTGTTCAAGCTAATTTCATACTAAATGTCTGTATTTTGGCCGGTCCGTGTACTTTTTAGTTTATTCATTATTCGATTTTGGAAGTGAAATGGGAAATGAAAAAGAAGTGGTTTGCGGACTTTACAAAATTCTGATGTCACTTGCTGAATGAAAATGACCTTGTATTTGGTCTATTTCATGGATGAAAAAGAAAATATTAAAACAGCTCGTAAAGACAAATCAATAAAAAGAAAATGTAATTTCCTGCTGTTTGGACCTAGAGACATTAGGATGTTGAGGCAGGGGCTTTGAGGAGCCCAACCGGGGCAAACACCAACCTCAAGAGTACTGGTATAAGGCCTGAGTGATGCACAGTAAGATGTTTACTTTGCTCGTTAGAATCATAAAATTGAGCATTTGTAATCTGACATGAACAACAGAGTAGGCTCATTACTGACCAAGAATTCTCACAATTGCCCTAGGAAAAAGAAAACATTTCGCGGCCCCTACCAATGTTTCCTCTAAGCTACGCGTGTGCGCGGCAAAAATGATTTCAGGAGAAAAGTGGGGAAATCCCATAATTTTGTGCCATCTGCTCTTGCGCTAATATTACTCTGCAAAATATACGGTCAGGGATTTTCATTTTCCCCTTATGGTGTTTGCGATATAGCCGCATCTTTTCTCTGCCACATCTTCTGAGCATTACACGCGCAGTGCCATATCCTACGCCCTATCTCTTGCATAAAAACACTCCGTCATTCATATGGCCATACGGGCACATGCATAACCTACCAAGTTTCATCAAGTCTCTTTTATTTGCGTTATTTTCAATTCTTTCACCACTGCCGCATTATCTGTAGGCTATTTTGCTGTAGAAACGATGAGGTTTAAGTAATGCCGCATCATATGTTTTGCTGTAGAAACGATGACGTTTAAGTAATGAAACGGTATGCATTAGGCCTTCATTGCACACGCACGCTGTCAAATTCATGCCACTCCAAGTTGCCTGTCAAACAACGAGTCAAAGAAAATCATCAGAATCAGCATGGTTGGTCTTTCTGTAGGGCCATACAAGAAATATTTAATAGATATCCATCCGTGAATAATTTCAATGTGAGGGGAAGACTGATGATGACTATCATGTGTGATGTCTGATGTGTGTTCATATTAACCATCTCATTGTTACAGAATTAAGGTGGTGAAAACTCTCCTCTTGAAGCAATTAATGTATTTCATTTACCCTATATTCCAAGGCCAGATGACGCGATGTGATAGGAAATGACCCCCTTCCTTTCCCCCCTGCCTGTCTCAAACATTATCACTCAATCTTTTCAGTCTTTTGATTAAACTTTTAAGCTTAAGAACGAGCAGGCAGTTCAGTGGTGCCCTATTGCTCCCCACGTAGAGTATTTGCAAACATGATTTAGACCTAGGTTTGTCAATTACCAACTAAATACCAAACAGCCGAATAAATTAACATTGGCTAGTTGCTTCAGATTAGCCTAATGCAATAGGTAGCCCTTATAGGCCAAATATCAGTAAAAATAATTAGGCCTCTGTTTTTTTTTCCTCTGCTGAATGAATTTTATCCGCGGGCGGATAGAATCCTGTCAATAATAATAAAAAAAACAGCTACAGCTACAATCTACATTGTTGGTAGCCTACTAACTTTCAACTTGACCCGAATTGTCGGTAATCTCGTTGTTCGCGAACGACAATCTCCACTTGTTTTCTGCCATCTCAACGCTCCCTGTGTCAACAGCAGAATGTGAACGAGGATTTAGAAACAGAGCGCAACAGAATGAATGTGTCCACACTGAACGGTCTTCTTTTCATCGCTGTTAATGGGCCAGACGTGTGCTCGTTCATTGCGCAGAGGTTCGCAGAGATGTGGATAAAAGAAGGACGACACGCTGCAGATGACGCGCCAACAGGAAAACCGAAAAGTGGTGGCAAAGGGTGGTTCAGGGTTCTTGATCCCTATTTCAAGGACAATAAAGGTAAAAACAACTAGAAATCATTTCATTTAATGCAAATATTATACATATACACACAAATACACATATTTTGAAATAAAACAGAATAATTATTCCACAATTTCATGAGGGCACAGTTCTTTTTAAAACTTTTTTTGAAAGATCTGGTCGTACTGAATGCGAAATTGAATGTTAGCATTTAGAATTATGGGATGCATTACCTGTTTTAGCCCCATACATGGCTGCTCAGAATATTTAAAGCCATTTAATTCCACTGAAATACATTACAAAACTATACATAGGATGTTAGATTATGTTAAATCACATCTAGAGTTGTAAAAAAGTTGTTAAAAAGTATGTGACTCAGACCCCATCCTCTGGACATGTCTGTCCACCCCTCCACATGTGGTATAAAAAACATTCACAATATGCTAAAGTAGAAGGTAGCTGACCTACCTTTTGTCACGCCCTCTCACTTTATTAATTCCATTCCAGCAGGAAACTGTCCATGTGAGAGATGTCAACAGTGCAGTTTCACACAAAAAACAAGCACATTGTTGTGTTTTGTTTTTTTCAAGTCTTTCAATTTCAAACTGCCTCTGTATGCAGTAGGCTAGGCAGCCTGGTAAGCTAATGCTAGGGTATGTCTAGGCAACTCTTTACAAGGATAGCAAGGATACAAGGACACCTATATAGGCCAGACCTTAAAACTAGGATATCTGAACATCGTAGTGCAATCAGAAACAATGTGCCATCTAGCCCAGTGGGAGTACATTTTTCAAACACTAAACATAATGTGTCCATTCTGAGATACATATGTGGGAACAGAGATGATTAAGTGATTAAGTGATGTAAATTCTACTTAAAAGGGAACTCATCTGGATGTATACAATAAATACTGTAAGCCCTAGAGGCATGAATGAAGTTTATTAGACTGTTCATTGTGTGATATGGACATTCTGACTTAAAGGATCTAATTTTGTCTGAAATGGACATTTTGACTGTATTTTTTCAAGGTCAACTTGTCTAACATGGACATTCTGACTGTGTGTTTCTTTATATTTGTGTATGTATCTCTGTGTTTTTTATGTTTTTCATCTTTGTTCATCTTTGTATCACGTTTGATATATACATTCTGCCTCAGAGTACATTGGTCTTTGCATGCTACCAAACACAATGGACCTCTACTACTTTTGGTCTTTAAGGACATCTTGGTGTACCTACAGAATCCCCCAGAATGGATATTTAAAAATACTTTGTACAAAAAAGATAGTCAGGTACTTCTGACTTGCGAGATTAAATCTGCTGTATTTTTGAATGGAAATTTAGCCTGTACTTTTGTACACTATCTCTACTCAGATGTATTTATATTTTTGTTTGAATGTAGGCATGTCTTTAAATATCTTGTATGTATTTGTATGGGCAAATTTGACTGTTAGACAATATTGTATAATTGATCCAAGTGATTGTGACTAATCCAATACTAATCCAATAGCATTTACACAATTAAGGATTTAAGATGGGATTTGATTGTTGTCTGTGAGGAGGAGCCAGGGGGTCGAAGCATTGCAAATATAAATACTTTTTTTTTTTAATCTCCCTGGGAGCTATATTTCTTTGGTACAAACAACTTTTCCTTAAATAACATCTAGAGAATATATACTTTCAGAAAATATGTAGGGCCAGTCTTAGCCCTAGTGTTTAACCTGTTTGCAGGGACGTCACTAGGGTTGACAGATAGGGGGGGCTTAGCCCCTGGAGGGGTTCTCATACATTGCGCGTGCCGAACATTTTTCAGCATACCAAAAAGGCTTTGTCAATTACTTCATTATTTGATGAACAGCACACCTTGAGGACACACTTCTCGCCATTTCTGTGCTATTTCCATACTATGCCCATACTTACTAAAGCTACTTCACCAGATGGGATGAAAAACTAAGATAGGTGCCATGCATCCCTACACAAAGTGAAGAGGGCAAGTGCTTCATCATCTATCATGACCACATTCTACAGAAGCCTCTGTTCCCGCACCACCAGACTCACCAACAGCTTTATCCACCAGGCCATCAGGATGCTGAACTCTACCCTCTGCATTACCAGGCTGCCATATAGCCAGGAATCTGACCATGAACAGAATTCCCCTAAGCTCAGCTCAGACCCTGCCTAGATCCCCCATGTGTCTGCCAAATCACTCGCACTATTCTTTGCATCAGTTACCTGACATTACTTTGCAACATACCCTCTGCTGCTTGTGTTGATGCTCTGACCTCACTGCACAGTACTGTACACTACAGTTTTGTTTAGGTTTATTTATTTGGTGTTACTGTGATGTTTAGATGTAATTACAATAATGTTACTAGTTACACTTTGGATAGGTAAAAACACAATACCTTACTTCATGTAGTCTTGTCCTGTACTTTGTCTATGCCTAGGATGGTGAGAAATATTATTTTGATTCCTTTGTATGTCTACTGTACGTAGGTACGTAGGCATTGATAATAAATGACCTGGACTTTGACCCATTTGGTCTCTGCCTACAACGTTTAACCCAAAACACAAGTCATCAAAAATGGACAGTACACTGACATCATGGCAAAGAATGACATCCTTGAGACTTTTTCACAATATACTCTCTAATTTAATTTAAATAGCAAAGATGTGTTAAAAGAACAGAGGTAGTGTCAATTAAAAAAAAGACAAATTAACAGTATTTGAAAATCACTGTTATGACATCAATCAGTATATTAATTTCAACAACTTAAGCCAAATTTTGTGGAAGCATCAAAGTGTGCCTTCTATTTTTCAGAGTGGCAAATCTGTCTATGACTTTGTTGTCACTCAGTTGACTTACTATGCCATTTTCAATAGCCAGGACTTCTGTGCATTTACCTCACACAGCATCTTTGCCAATCAGCGCTTCTACAAGGTCTAACATCTCCTTCTGAAGGAGTTTATGGAGTCCTTCAGTGATGGACAGGAGTGCCTGAAACATCAAGAGAGCAAAGATGGTGGAGAACACAAACAGCTTTGCCTTGATTCCAATAGCAAGTGGAGACCCAGACCCAAAATTCCAAAATGGCAGGTAAGGTCTGAAGGACTGCATTGATTGATTGTAGCCGACATGCCCAATGAGTGTTGGAAAGTTGTTCAAGCTCTACTGCTGCCAGCCCAAGCTTGGACTGAGCATCTCTCACCTTATGGTGATTCACTAGGGAGGTGGTGAAAAAAGAATAAACAGACTCCAACAAATCAAATAGTTCCACAGCCTCCAAAACAACCCTGCAAGTGTGGCACAACACTAAGTTAAGTTCATGCGCATAACAGTGTATATAGATAGCCTCGGGATGAAGCCTTCTAAAACGTGCCTGCACGCCTCCTGTGGGTCCACTCATGACCGCAGCACCGTCATAAGTCTTGACATCAGCACACACTTGACATTAGCAACGCCATTGATCTGGAGCTGCTGCTGCAGCTTGTCTGCAATGGACTGGGCATCAAAAGACATCGTGTCTGAAAGTGCTAGAAAACTTCCCTCTCTCACACGTACCAAACACAAACAGCCAGCTGCTCTGAACGCCCATCTCTTGCCTCATCCGCCATGATGTTGGAACATGTGATCTCAGACACAATGACACTGGTCACTTTCTGTGCACAACAATCAGTCAGCTCATTCTGAGACACTGGGGAGATGTATGTGGCATTCGACAGAGGATTGTGATTCTGCAGGAATGGATCAAATTTCGTCAGAAGCCCCATGCAAGCCAGAAAGTTGCCTTTGTTTGTGCTCTCTACACTTTCATCTTTCCCATGGAAGGGTAGTCCCTGGGCCCTAACATTGAGGTGACTGCAACAATTTGCTTCAGATAATCCCTTCTCGCCGCTATCTCATGTGCATTTGCAATCATCATCTGAACAACATCTCTGTTGCCTGATGCCCGTTCCATGCAATAACACTGTCATTGTAGTCTGTGTCATGTCATGCTTACTAAAGACAGACAAAGCTTTTTTCCAATTTCTGCAACCACTGCTAACCAAAGCATTATTTTTAATGTTTTTGCGAAACACTCTACGTGGGAAGCAGAAAGCAGCATTCAGCTTGACAAACTTAACAACTTAACAAACCAGCTGTGGTAAAATGCCCTTTTCTGTGTACCAAAACTGTCTTGTAGATATTCAGCTTCACCTGTCTGGGCCCTGAGTCTTTGTCACCTAAATCACAAAGATGAGCTGCAGCTTCTTGATCATTTTCTTCCTCATGGCCTCCTTCTATTTGCTCAATCTTCTCTGAATCTGGTTTCACCTCCTCACTCTGACTTGTATGTGCTTGATGATCACGCTCATCCTCAGCCTCCCTGTCTGCCTCACCCTTCAAGGAGTTTAAGAAAAGTAATGAAATCATACAGTTAAATTCATATCATATAAATATATCACATTACTTACTATATCAGATTACTATTACTAGAGCAAGTAGGTTGCTCTAGGTTATATGACTATTTAATGAAATTATGTTCTAATTAATTCATCACACAACGTGTTGTGCACTGTGTCCTATGTAGCCTGTCATGACTTGCTATTTGTTTTTGTGTTTTTATTGATGATGCTAAATGGCAATGCATATGGAGATTACTTTCGCCTTTATATTTTACTTACAACTAGGGATTGATTATGTTGTCTTAACTTAAATTAGCGTGCCATTTCGGACACTGGCATCATGTCCAACAAAATTAAATAAACTCAGATGCCTGTTGGGAAGCAGAAGTTCGGCGGGCACATCGTTCTGAAACTTTTTCTACTGTAGGCTTGATTTGCCACGTTTTTAACTCGAGGAAAGCGTTGCACAATGTTGTGGCGAAACACATTGTTCTCTGTAGAACTAGACCTTTACTGTCCGCAATCGAGACCTCCTCTGCGTCCGCTCCCCTGTCTCTCCCCTGCTCTTCACTCACTCTCGTCTCCCGCCTACCACGTGACGCTTGATGCGTGCCAATGAGGCATGGGAATCATAACGATAATAATTTTATTTGATAAACAGACTGAAACTTGAAAGCGAGCTTCAGTTGAACTCGCTTTCTTGTTGGCTTTAAATAAGTGCTTCCTTATGCACTTATTTAAAATATATTTTAAATATCAAGATAATAATAATAATAAATAAAATATCGCCCTAAATTATAGGGGGGCTTTGGAATATTTTAGGGAGGCTGAAGCCCCCCTAAATTATGGCTAGCAACGTCCGTGCTTATGTGTATGCATGCCAACTCTTGCTCCTCAAATCTTACACCTATATGTAGACATAAATATTACACCTATATGTGGATAGGTGCAGGGTGAAAGCTTATACCATGTAGATGTGATTTAACATACACTAAGACGACACACTCTGTTAACAGTTAACCCCATTCTCTAACCAATGCATTCTTTGCCAATGACTTCTTTCTGGAGATCTTTCTCCGGAACAGTAGGTGGCAGCATGATACACGTGAACGCGCAAGCTCTAAACATACTTGCGTCATTTCTGTGAGGAAGAACAACGTCGGCGCGCCGGGACGAACATGGCGGCTGGGTACCGGGGTTCCTCGAAATGGCTCTTCACCCCTGAACAACTGGAAAATACGCCGTCCCGTCGCAGTGGAATCGAGCCGGACAGGGAATTATCTTACCGCCAGCAAGCTGCGAATCTTATTCAGGACATGGGCCAAAGACTCAACGTGTATCCTCTTTGAGAGATGAAAGACGCATTCGTGCTAACCCTTTAGCTAAACGTACGCAGAGCTCATGGCGCCTCGCCTGAAACATCGCCCTCGAAATTGTGGATGATGTGGCGTCGAAATCCGTCGTCTGATTGCGCCGAATCTCGCTCTTTCCATAGTGGATTTATGTAATCGTGAAATATCTATTATTTTAGTAGCTGAATTGCATGGTGTTGTAATTAAGTCCTTGATTTAAAGTGCAATGTCCGTAGTCTCTTTATATAAGCCCGCGAGCTATGCTAACCTGCTAGGTTAGCTATCGACACAATGTCGAAATGGCGTGCTAGCAACAATGGAGATGCCGTGGTGCATACAATTTGCGACTAACCGCAGTTCATTAATAAGAGGGAGAGTTCTTGATTATTTATTGGTCGTGGTTGTTCGGTTAAAATCCCGATATTTCAAATATATTATTTTTTTGTGGATAAGCTGTTCTCAATCACGTGAAGTTAAAGACTACATTTTGATACCGTGATCTCGCCAGTTCACGACAATGGTGTCTTGCTAGTCGGCAAATGTTGCGTATTTCATGTCCTGGCTAGCGACCTAGCATAGGTTACATTTGTTAGCAAGGCCTGCTAACCGGTTTCTGACCCAGCCTAGAGATTTTCTTACATAACGCATTGCCTGAAAATGTATGTCGCATTCGTCAATATTGGCGATTACGCAGTAAAAAAGTGTCAGTTTGCACGTTTTGATGTATATGTGGTCTATGTAATGTGACTATTTTATTGTGTAACAGACGTCTCAGCTTGATCGAAAATCATTAGTCATTGAATCTTTGGGCCGTAACGTTAGTTATTCCAACGTGGGGGTAAATATTCTGCTGGGCACCAGTTCCTACTCGTTGATTTCTGTTGTTCCCCTTAACCGCTTTTCCCTCTTAGATCTCAGCTCACAATCAACACTGCTATCGTTTACATGCACAGATTTTATATGCTCCACTCCTTCACAAAGTTCCATAGAAATGTAAGTCCAATGCCTCAATTTGCAATCTTTATAAACGTGCTCTATTGGCTTGTATCTGTCTGTCTGATTGCTTCTGTGGAAACTATGTGGAGAATGTGTGGAGGTAAACTGTCCATTGGTAGGAACACTGATTTGTAACAAAGTTTTTGCACAGATTCCTGGTCACGTAGACCTGTTTGGTTTGGTACTGTTTGTTGGCTTGCAGTCTAGTAGTGAGATTTGGAAGGTGTAGTCATTTTGCTGTGCTTTCCTCCACAGATAATTTCACCCACTACGCTGTTCTTGGCTGCAAAGGTGGAGGAGCAGCCGAGAAAGCTCGAACACGTCATTAAAGTTTCTCATGCCTGCCTGAACCCCCAGGATCCTCCTCTGGACACCAAAAGCAACGTGAGTGATGATGTCTGTTCACCCTGTCAGTTTTCTGCTTCTGGGGAGCCCCAGGTGATCATAGAAGGAAGAGAGAGCGAGCAGTTGAGGTTTCAGTGCATTTTTGCGTGTGTGTACAAACACATGCATGTGTGTGGTGAGTGGTAGAATGCTGCTTGTCTCGTTTGGATGTTCTTGTCGCCGGCAGGCTGCTTTTGTGATACAGGGAGGGAACAAGCTCTCTGCAGTTGCTGTGTAAGAGTTAACCACATGCCTTTGCGTTGGCTGAATTTCTTTATTCTACTAATGTCATCTATTAGCCCAGTTGGCAGAATGGTTTACAGAACCTTATTTGGACCACTTGAAGGACTGTAGTATTTACCAAATATGCAGTTTGTCTCATTGTTTGAGGGATCATAGTAAATCATGATGTCTAGAAGCAGGCCAAGTTGCATGTGTGTGGGTCGGATTGAAAAGTGTGTAGGTAAGGTACTTTGTTCTAAGGGCCAAGCTGCAGTGTTTTCTTTGTTGCGATCAGATATCTGCTGCATGTGTTTTTGTGCGTTGGCAGTTGGAACTGCATCTGTTTTGCTTTCAGTTCTTATTTTCTGAGGATTTGAAACCAAGGCCATACGTTGATCATAAGAATGGACTTGGATGCATATCTATAGTGCATTGAGGATTTGAAACCAAGGCCATACGTTGATGTATAGGATGGACTTGGATGCATATTTATAGTGCATTGTCTGTGGCATCGCTTTTAGGCTAAGTGTTTCCTGGTTCAAAACCCTTAGGCATTGGAGTTGGAATGTTGAAGGAAGAATAAACCATAAACCGACATGTTGAGCTATTCTGATGTCAGGCAGAATGTCAGGTTGGTCAATAGAAGCCTATGCTATCAACGGTTGTTTCTATAGTTTATATTGTCATAGTTTCATCACTGCCAACATGTCAAACCTTTAACGTGAAAATTCCGAAAGGTTTTCACATATTGTAGCATTTAATAACCTGTCACAATATTACGTCACTATTTAATGGGCAGACTGAGTGATTATTGTTTGCAGCCAGTACGGTTGACTGGACAGATGAATTCTCAATAACCCTAAGATCTCTGTACAATTTCCCCCAATAAACAGTTTAAATTATCTATGTAGGATCGCTGCATTTATTAGAATTCATGGTTGAGGAAACGCTGAATAATGTTGGTGTTCACCAGGTAGGCTTGTTTTATGTGTATAGTATGATTAGTGGCGTTGAGCTAATGCTCATTTATACCACCCATAACTTGCTATGCAGTCTGTTCAAAATGAGTGTAATGACTCCCTTAAAGTTTGTCACTGGCGTGCTGTAATGTACAATATGGGTATGGGTCTTTAAGTTCCATGTTATAATTGGTAAGAAAGGTTAACAACCATTTGCAAAGTTGTCATGCGGTTAATGTAGTATAGTTTTTCCTAGGCACCATGTTTGTGACTAATGCTGTCAAAGGAATAGTTCTCCCCACTACAGTGTGATACAAGCACACCACCAGCTTGACAGGCTGATCATATCCACTTTATTTCTTTGTTTATTAAAAAATTTAAACCATAATTGGCCCATATGGATTAATGGGGAACAGTGAAGCTTACAGTAGCTTGTAATTCCTATTCTTACTCCATTGATTTTGCTAGCACTTCTGCTGACCAGTGAGCATTATGACATAGTTAGGTGAAAAACCTCAGTATAGAGTTCTGTTCTTTTATTGTATTATTACATCATCGTTTTGATTAATGCCGCCACATTGGCCTAAGAATTAATGTACATGAAAGGTGCCAGTTGCAAGTGAATGCAATTTCTCTAAGCTTAATAAATCTAACATTACTCATACAGTGTGAAGGCATTTTGTTAGTTTGCCTAAAAAGACCGAAAGTTTGTAGTAGTATGTTATAGGCTATAACTTATCTGTCATTGCCAGTTACAATGTTGACTGATGAGCCATCTTTGCTGTAACATTAATGTTTACTTCTGATGGTTATTTCAAATGAAGCTTTGCTGGTTGTTAATGGATTCAACCTAGGATCTGTACATTAGTTTAACTTGCAGTGTTACATGGGCCCTATAGCTGTTAATACAGCGTTACATGGGCCCTATAGCTGTTAATACAGCGTTACACGGGCCCTATAGCTGTTAATACAGCGTTACACGGGCCCTACAGATGTTAATGCAGCGTTACACGGGCCCTATAGATGTTAATACAGCGTTACACGGGCCCTACAGCTGTTAATGCAGCGTTACACGGGCCCTACAGCTGTTAATACAGCGTTACACGGGCCCTACAGCTGTTAATACAGCGTTACACGGGCCCTATAGCTGTTAATACAGCGTTACACGGGCCCTATAGATGTTAATACAGCGTTACACGGGCCCTATAGATGTTAATACAGCGTTACACGGGCCCTATAGATGTTAATACAGCGTTACACGGGCCCTATAGCTGTTAATGCAGCGTCACACGGGCCCTACAGCTGTTAATACAGCGTTACACGGGCCCTATAGCTGTTAATACAGCGTTACACGGGCCCTATAGATGTTAATACAGCGTTACACGGGCCCTATAGATGTTAATGCAGCGTCACACGGGCCCTATAGCTGTTAATACAGCGTCACACGGGCCCTATAGCTGTTAATACAGCGTCACACGGGCCCTATAGCTGTTAATACAGCGTCACACGGGCCCTGTAGATGTTAATACAGCTTTACACGGGCCCTACAGCTGTCAAAAAGTTGGAGTTAGTACCTCCATGACTCATCACTCTATTGGTAAGTTATATGGACCTATGTGAAGCAAAGTTCAAGTAACCTCCTCATATCTTAAGATAAGTTAGTGTCCGTCAACACAATAAACCTTCATGTAAAGAAGCTGATGTTATGAATAGTCTACTAAAGGTCAGAGACTATTATGCCAGCTAAGAATAACTTTCTCTGTCTTATTTCAATGTTGGTTCACGTTAATATAACCAGTTTAATATTTGGATGTAGCCACTAACCTCCACATACCAGCCAACAAATGAGGTTAAGTTAGTTCTATGTCAGACATTCGAGTGATATTACAACAGGGTAATGCACATCCACATATCCATCAAATGTCCAATTTGAAACTAACTTCACCGCAGTTTTTTTTTATGTAACCGATACTGAATGAATTTGAAAGGTACAAACTCGTACAGAAACATAGGCTACACTTATTCTTTTACTTTTAAAAGGCAATCATCAAGCAAGCGTCATGAATTATTTTTTGTGAGTAAATGTATTTTTGAATAAATGTCTATGACTTGGCGCTGCACGTTACTGTCAGTGGAATTTCAAATGTTGAGTGCCGAGTGTGTGACATCAACTCCTGGATCTGTGGACTTGCATAAGTCACCAAGTTACTACACTGATATTGGGGAAATGGCCTTGGTGCACATTCCAACAGGTTGGGCTCTACTACCTGAAATGCACAGCCAGGCTACTCTGTGTACACAGGATCTGATGGTGCAGTAACATTTTCAAATTATAGTGATCTCGTTTGGGAACACCTTGGCTAGCACTGCCTAGTACCTCACTACAGTACTGGTCAGGGTTCCCACCATGTCGCTCTAGTACTAGTCAGGGTTCTCTTCATTTCACTACAGTATTGGGCAGGGTTCCCGCTATGTCACTACAGTACTAGTCAGAGTTCTCTTCATTTCACTACAGTATTGGGCAGGGTTCCCGCTATGTCACTACAGTACTAGTCAGAGTTCTCTCCATAAGCTTTGGCTTTTAGAACAATTAAAAAAAATTTAGTACCCAATCAGCAATCAGAAATTGAAGTCTTGAAGTTCAAATGAAGTCCCCATCTACCACAAAGTAAACTTTTTTAGACTTTGCACTGCATAGTCAAGTAAATCTGACATCCCCTTCCCTGTCATACTGGGGGTCGTCAGAGATGGCTGGTTATGGTGATGGCCCATGGACCAAAGCAAAACATATCAGTTGAATGAGTGTGAGAATGTTATGAAGCTGAGGCGTGATGTTTGTGTGTGTGTGAGAGTGTGAGTGAGAGAGAAAGCATGCAAGAGAGAATCATGAGTGTGTTTTCATTAAGCAGGGATTTAATGTGACTAAATGAGACTGTGTGTGAGAGCCTGTAAGAGACAATGAGAGTGTTTTGTCATGAAGCTGGGATGTGATATGACTAAATCACTGTCTGTTGGACTGCAGGCGTACCTTCAGCAAGCTCAAGAACTGGTCCTTCTAGAAACGATTGTACTCCAAACACTCGGTGAGTGTATCTCTCTCTCTGCCACACACACTAAGGGTGTAGATGCCAACTTGTGTGTTACTTCTGAATGAATGGGCAGGCGGTGTGCTCTAACCTTGTGTTGTATTCTCCAGGGTTTGAAATAACTATAGAGCATCCACACACAGATGTTGTGAGATGTTCCCAACTAGTCCGAGGTACAGAATCTTTTTTCCCTTCTCTCTTTCCTTTTTCCACACCACTGTTGCACAAACCTAAAACATAATGTTAGTGTCACACCTAAATGGTCTGGTGATTGCAATCCATTTTAGTAGGATGTAGCCTATCTGCAACCAGTCTGTTTTGTAGGAATTCTATGCTTTTTTATGTTTGTTTTTTGTTACTTTCAAGTGATGATGTCTTGTTTTGCCTCCGCAGCGAGCAAGGATTTGGCCCAGACTTCCTATTTCATGGCTACCAACAGGTTGTTATCCTGACCCTCTTTGTTGCACTATGATGGCACACTATAGCTTCCTGTTCCGCAGGGTAGCCCTTCCTGCCTCCAACAGCCCCCCTTGCGCCAGGGCTTCTGGGAAACCCGCCGGCTGGCAGATGTGCACCGTGCGTGCGTGCGTGTGTGTGTACACTCGGCAGGTGGGAAGTACCGGGCCTGGGCTGCAGTGCGGTGTACAGTACAAGGGGCATAGAGTTGGTGCAGAAGGGTGGTATGCCCCATAGTGAAGTGAAGTGCTGCTATTGAGCTTCCCGTTCCTTGGTTCAGAGTGCATAGGTCTAATGACACAATTGGTAGCCTGAATATCTGCTAAAGGTTGCAGGGGTGTTAACTTAGAGACTGTCTCGGTAAGTATGACAAGACATTCCCTTTTTTTTTTTTTTTTTCAAATTTAATTTCCCTTCACGCTAATGAAACTTAAATAATCAAATTTTTTAATAGTTAGTGTGTGACGTGTGTGTGTGCAGCTAGTATATTTCATAATGAGCACGTATTTTTTTGATAATTGATATTCTCTTGATAAACACATTAAGATAACTATATTGTGTTTTCCGGGCATGTAAGTCACTTTCCTTTAATCGCAACTCTTGAGTTTATATGCGATTCAGACTGATTTCAGGCCAAGTTACAGACAGTCGAAGGTTACAGCCTTTAGCTTAAGCTTTCCACTCTGTCAGTGTGCAGACACCTCTCCAGCATGAGCTGATCGATACCTTCCCAATTTTCTAACTGACGGTTAAAACAACACACTGTCATTGGTCGGATTGCTTTGTTTTGGCTTCTTGCTACCAACTGTAGGTACAGTTAGCAAAAGTGCAAGCTTCAAACATTGTTTTTGGATATAGTGGAAGGATTTCCTGATTATATATTGTATATTTTTCAGTAAAGTTTTGAAATCAGCACTGTCCGCAGGCACAAGTTTGTAAGCAGGTATGTGAGACGTTCACAAGCTAATGGAACAATTGGCTGGCAGAAAAATTGTAATTTGGTCGTAAATAAATAACGTGAATAATGTGGCTATTGAGAGGTGCTATGTCTCTATTAGCAACATTAACAAAATAATAGAAAGACAAAGCCAAACAACCTTTCAATCATTGTATTGGTATGTAGCTAGACTAGTACTGTGTTGGTGTACACAGTACACGGACAAGTTAGTGAACTGTGAAAGGTAAACCTCTGAATACGACTGTGTGTCTACTTATTGATGGTGCTGCTCGATGGCACAGTGCATTCGATAGATCAGCACAGAGAAATCAGCATCTGTTTCCGTCTATTCAGGTTCTTAGAGATGCAGGCCTTAAAGTGTTACAGATGCAGGCCTTAAAGTGTTAAGGTGTAACAGATGCGGCCCTTGGGCCTTGTTCAGACCACAATTGATGATCTGCCTGAGCTGCTCACGGCTCGTGAAAAATCTTACTCTTATATTTGCTAGTCGTCCTCATGGTCGTGTTACAGAATATTCATGAGTGCTCAAAATCTGTAAATGTGGTCAATAGTTATTCCCTGAATAAGTAGTATGGATATGTGTGGAGGTCTGGTTAAATAGTTGACAATAGAAGACGCGTCTCACACCTCTAAAGTCTCGTTTTAGCTCCGGATACTTTTCACAGTTAAACACGGTGGTCTTCCAGTTTGGGAAACTGAACGACTTTCAGTCCGGAAAACACAGTTCTATGATATTGCTAATGAATTTGTTCAAATAACCTCATAGATTTTTTTAAAGTGAGAATTGATTTAAATAAAAAATTGTAAGATTTACATTTTTGAAACTACAGCGTTGTCTGGATTGCAAAGAAGGCAAATATTTCAAGTCAATTTAATCCTAATGAGATTTCTCTCTTCTTACTAATTGGCTCGTTGATAACAAATCGCTGTTTAGTAGCCAGGCAGAGTGCCTGTGTTGAGTGTGTGTTTTTGTGTGTGTGAGAAAGGGAGATGAATAAATTGGATTCCCTGCCTACCGGATGTCCCTATTTGCTGCTCTTGCAAGACCTCAAGGGCCCTGATGTTGATCTGACCTCCAAAAACCCCCCCAAACCCCCAAGCTAGGCTCCTCTGGAATCATATAGGCCTGGTCCAGCCTCAGCTGAAAGCCTGGAGTGCTGTGTGACTTGGTGTCCAGACAGTACATGCGACAGTGTACAAGAACAGAGATATGGGCTGATTGACTCCAGATTTTTCCTCAAGTTCAGTGGCTGAGAAGTCTCTTAAGCGTCCAGTTAAACGATCAAATGCCACGGATGCTAGAAACCTGAGGGTTGCGTTATTGAGTGAGATTACTTGTGTTTCAAGCCTAAAGGCAGAGGTGAGGTCAAGATTGTTAAGTTGTGGTGTTTGCTTATAGTTTAAAGCCAATAACAAAGTTTACCACTAAATTTACCAAATTTAAACACACCTCTGGCTTCAGGCCCAACACACTGCTAATAGCGCCCCCTACTAGTTAGGTGGGGTGGAATGAGTTCTGCCCTGCATTTGCACCATTGTCCACTGGACTGTTTCATCAACCCAGTACTCCTGCTTGTGAAGATGCCACAAATCTGTGACACGGTTGTTAAGTATGAAATTCAGATAGGACACATTTACAGAAATTTACAGAAATACCAGACAAGGTTTGCAAACGGTTAAACCCCTTTTTTGTGTGTGATAACTGTGTTTTAGTTCTTGTGCTATGATGTACATGATGCAGATGAATATGTTGAAACTGTAGGCTTGAGTTCTACTGTAACCAGTGGTGGCCTTGAGAACTAACGGAGCGGCTCTGGTCCCCCTGTGTGTGTGTTTCTTCTTTCATATCCTGCTTCTCCGTCTGTTCCTCCGGCGGTCCCGCAGCCTCCACTTGACCACCTTCTGTCTCCAGCACCGTCCCCAGGTGGTGGCCTGCGTGTGCATCCACCTGGCCTGCAAGTGGTCCAACTGGGAGATCCCCATCTCCTCCGACGCCAAGCACTGGTGGGAGTATGTGGATAACTCAGTCACGCTCGAACTCCTTGACCGTAAGCCTTCTCTCCTCATCTGAGGTGCTATTAAATGAGAACTTCAGTGTGAATCAATTAATATTCCTTTTGTTTGACGATGAGAGCTGTCAGTAGGTATGAGAATGAGAGAATTTGGTTCAACATAGACCGAATTTCTCTTTCAATCCTGAAGCACTGGACCAGGCTAACTGTTTGTGCTTGCTCCCCTGTACAGAACTGACTCACGAGTTTCTTCAGATCCTGGAGAAGACACCCAGCCGGCTGAAGCGCATCAGGAACTGGAGGGTGAGTAGCAGAAGCCTTGGGCCGCTGTGTGCTCACGGAGGGAAAACGCCCTCCAGTGTGTCCTGGGACAGTGTGGTCTCTCAATCATTAATCAGCACTGTCTGGGGGAAAATGACCGTTTCACACTAAACATAATCAGAATTAAGCTTACTGGTTGCTTCACACATAGCCTCAGCCACAGCTCAGCACCGCAAGCACATGCACCACCACCATCACCACCACAGAGGCGGCAGCAGTCACCTGCAGGCTCTGGGCTCTGGCGGTGACTGCTTGGTGCGGAGAGAAAACGCCCTCCGGTGTGTCCTGGAACAGTGTGGTCTCTCAATCATTAATCAGCACTGTCTGGGGAAAATCACCGTTAACGGTAATAAGTTACATGATAATGGAGGAAAGTGTTGTGTGACTCACTGTACTTTACATTGTTCAGGGAAAAAACACTCTCCAACTAAACCTGTAAGCTTAATTGTGATTGTTATGTTTTCAGTTAGGAATTAAAAAGTGTTTTAGTTCTTGTCTTTGTGTAGCCAAACCAAGTACACATTTTTACCAGGCTACTAAAGCTCTTTGTTCCTCCTCCTCCTCGTCCAGGCCAACCAGGCTGCGAAGAAGACGAAGACGGACACGTCTCCAGCGGATTCCTCGTTCCCGGGCCTGTGTCTGGCCAAGAACAGCTCACTGGACAGCCTGCTGGACATACGCAGCAGTGCCTTCTCCGACCTCTCCAACTCCTCCTCCTCCTCCTTCCAGTTGGACATGCCGTCCGCTTCGGCCGCCACTCTCTCGCTCAACGGCATGGCGGGGCTGCAGTCGTCCGCCTACCCGTTCCCAAGCTCCTCGGCACAGGCGGCTGACGTCTACGGCCTCAAGCAGGATGCCCTGGGACCGCTGGCTTCCCAGCAGCCCTTGCTGCACCAGCCCCCTCTGCCCCCTCCGCCGCCCCCTGCCCCCGCCCCCCAGAAGCTCTCCCTGGACAAGTACCGCGAGAAGCAGGCGGCCGAACTCGCCATGGCCAAACGGCGTGAGGCAGAGCGTAACGAGGCCTCAGCCACGGCCGCCGCAGCTCAGCCAGAACCGCACCGCAAGCACGCGCACCACCATCACCACCACAGCGGCAGCAGCAGTCACCTGCAAGCGCTGGGCTCTGGCGGTGACGGCTCAGTGCGGGTGAAGTACGCCATGGCGCCCGGCGGCGAGACTTCATCTTCCTCCTCAAGGTCGTCGTCCAAGAGCCTGAAGCGGCGGCTGCCGGCGTCCGAGAACGGCGGCGGAGGTGGCAGTCAGGAGGAGCTCCGCATGAAGATCAAAGTCTCCGAGCGGCACGCTGCCTCGTCGTCATCGTCCTCTTCCTCCTCGGGCGGCTACGGTGGCCTGGAGGTGCCCGGCGGCGGTGGCTCCTCGGGCAGCAGCAAGAGCAAACACGCCAGCCCGCGGCAGAGCCGCGACAAGCACCGCGAGCATTCGAGCCACCGCACGTCGTCCAAGCACGGGAGCGGGAGCCACTCCCACTCGAGCAGCGGCGGCAGCAGCAGCACGCTGTCTCTGGGTGGTCACGGCGACGCCTCGTCGACCTCCTCCTCCGGTCACCACGGTAGCCACCACCAGCAGTCGCAGTCGCACCATCACCACCACCACCACTCGTCCAAGTCCAGTCGCAGCTCTAAAAGCTCCAGCAGCTCCACTCACCACCGCGGCAGCAGCAGTACCGCCAGTGTCCAGCAGGAGGCGCTGGGCCTGGGGGCCTTCCCCGCTGCGGGCCTGCAGCACCAGGGCCCCTACGGATCGCTGAGCACCTTGGTCAAGGCCGAGAAGAAGCCTGGCGAGGCTCACGGGGCCGAAACCTCACTGACCATCAATGGCTCGCAGCACATGGACTACGAGGACACCTTCAACATGCTCGACTCTCTGCTAAGTGCCCAGCAAATGAACTTCTAGACAAGACAAAGAAGACAGTGCGCGGGAGCTAGAGAGAGAGAGAGAGAAACCCGGCGAGTTTTAATTTATCTCCATCTATCAGAGTTAAAACACACGCATACACAATTGTGATGTTTTTTTTTTTTTCCCTTTTATCATAGTAAATGAGTAACCTCTGCATTTACGGATCTTGACCTAAAACTGCGTCTAGCAACAACAAAAAAAAGATCTATATATAAATATATTAATATAGATAGTCAGATGCTACTCTGGAAAAAAAAATATGTGAAGTATTTCCACGTGTTGAGGCTTCCAGCTAGATCTACCGCTTCTTGAGCTGTTGGAACTCAGGTCCAGATGTGGTCAAGATGAAGACGTGGTTAGGTTTCATTTAATGAGATGTTGTTTTATACCGTTTGTGCTTGCTCCAATCAAAGGGAGAACCTCGAGTTCTGATGACTGTTTACAAGACGTGCAAAAGAGGAGAAACTGTTTTTCGCGCATTTTTTGTATTTCTAAACTCTATTCCTCAAACGCTCAGGTTTGGAGATGCTTAAGGATGTAACGTCAAGAAAAAAAATATGAGAAGAAATAAGTCTATATACATACATAAGCACGTACGTACATACATACAAACATATCTACACACAATTATTATGTTGGTCCAATGGTGAATTTTAGGGCAGGTCTTCAGCATCTTTGTCTGGGTCCCATCATCCTCTCTGCTGCTATTTAACAATACGGGATGGAATGCCCAAACAGAACCGCGCTACGCCCCACACCACCACACCACGCGTCGCCTCTCCCTCTCCCCTGGCGGACCCGACTACTGACACGCAGCCTCTCTGCACGAGGGGCACTGACATGGCACAGCAATAAACCTGCCAGCCAGCCAGCGCAGCACTGCGACCCAGCCACCCAGCCCAGTGGTTGCCCTGTGGCGGGCAGAGGACCGAGTGGATGAAGAGGCCAGGTGGAGGGGTGGGGTGGTTAGAGGGTGGGGGGGTTCAAGCAGGAGAAGAGTGTTCTGATCTGGGCCCCTGGTGTTTTAAGTCTGTCAGTCACAAAACAGGTTCACTTTCAGTGTGTGGGGGGCTTGTAAGGTTTTTTTTTGTTTGTTTTTTGGCGAATTCATAGACTTACGACCGTAAAACTGGATGCCAAAGGTAGTGCCTATAACTCCCCAGCAGATTACAGTCAGAATTATAGATTAAGTTTACAGGAGTTTTCATTTTCTTTCTTTTTTTTTTTTTTTTGTCTGTAAAGTGCATTTTAGGAGAGCTTTGCTCTGTCCCCTTTAACATGGGAAGGAAAAAAGGAGAGGGGGAAAAAAAAGATGATGGTTGGTGATGTTTAATTCAGCCCCCCATTCTCACCATGCAAACAATTTTAAAAAGAAAAAAGAAAAAAAAACATGATTCTGGGTACAGCCTAATGTTTGATTCCTTTTAATATGCAGATTCTTCATTGTTTTTGAATGTTATTCAGACTCATTTCTGTTTCTTTGTGGGTTTGTGAAACGTGCTACTAGTGATTTTACTCCACATAGGATTCGTGTAGCTTAAAACAGACTGTCCCCAAAACCTTAATGTCCAGTGTTTCAATGAGAATAAACCATACGCATCTCAGTGAACTGGCTTCTGCTTTTGTCTTTGGCTGACAGGACACACATACACACACAGCTGAGTTTCCCAGCTTGGGGTCAATAAAGTACATCTATTTATCTACACCCACACCTGTAAGTGTCCTGACTTAATGTGTTTTAGCTGCATAGGCTGGGAGTTGCTGTAATGTTTTATTGTAGCATACTAGTATTAGGAATATAAAAAGTAGACGTGCCTCCCGAAAGTGTCGTTCTCCGTGGCACCTCTGGGTGGAGATATTGAGTTTCGGTAGCCGGAGTTTCTTAGCTAGACAAATTGCACCAGCTCTGGCGTCGGCGCTTCTTCCAATACAACCACCCGGTGGGTAAAGAGAGCGGTCCTCTGGAAGCAGCTCCGCGTCTCGGCTATCTTCGGTGAAGAGGGGCTGATTAATAGCCTTTGTTGCAGGCAGTGTGCACATAAGTCTGCTGGTGAGTGAGCCAGGTGCTTGTTTTCGTCAACATTCTGCAGATGCCCGAAACTAACATGCTCTACTTTCTGTAACTTCCTAACTGCCTGGCCAGACCACAAGGCATTTCTACTAAGATGATAACTCTGAAATATGGTGTTCAAAACATACCAGTGGACGGTCCAAGTCATTTAGTTTGAGATTATTTGGCTGACGTAGTGTTGACTTTGAGTACCTCTACCAAGATAGATCAGCAAATGCTTTTAGGCTCTTGTGCTAGTCCCCTGGACAGTCGCAGTGCTTAGAAGCCATTTTCTACATTACCTGCCGTTCCTCTTTTTGTTAAGTGTGCCAATGGAACAGGAGAAACTTCCAAGGAGTCATTGCTGAGGAAAAGTGCAGATGACGCTACTTTGGCAGGTGAATTGTTGCCACTCAGTTTTACACAATAGGAGGAGGCAGAAGGGGAAAAAAAGGACTAAAGTAGGAGTCCGTCTCTCCACAACACACACAAGTCCCCCCCGCTACATCTGAGGACTCTCAGCATCATGTTAAATTGTTCTAAGGCAGGGGGTGCGAGCGACAGACATATTTTTCTATACTTCACCAACTCATGTGTACCTTATGGCTGGCAGGTCAAAATGCCTCAAATCAGCTCTTTGGAAAGTGGTGGAACAGTAAGATAAAGTTAAGAAATTAACTCAGATAAGCTTGGTTTCCTACACAGTTTGGATCTTACCGTTTTCTTCGTGTTTCTGTAATGAGGATTCGTTCACCATGCTTCACCAGTTTCATTCTCCTGTAAATCGACAAGGTGTGCATGGTTGTCAGAATTCTGCGTTAGGGCAGGGTGAATTTACTTGTTTTTTCATAGTGTTTTAAGGCAATGATGGCGAGCCGTTTCTTTTCTTTTTTTAATAAAAAAGAGAAAATTAGAAGCAGCTGGCAGAGTCGTGCAGAACCTTCTTATGCCTGGCAAGAACAGTCACGCCAAAAATTGTGTGTGTGTGTTCTGAGGATGGGTTTGTAGGAAGTGGAAATCCATATCCTCTCTGTGGCCATGGCCCCTCTGCTGCCAGTGAGTAGGATCAGGGAACAAATGAGGTTTGTTTGAAAATGGACACCCTTCCTGGACTTTAATTTAATCACACACACACACACTTACCTCACCCTCTGCAGACCCTAATTGAATCAGGCCTCCTTATTCTCCTACTCATGAGGGCTCTCGAGGCAAACTGCGGCCCTCGTCACTTAACCAATCAGGAGTGATGAGGAGACTGATTGGCTAGCTCTTGCCTAGGCCTCTCTTCTTAGTTGCTTTGCATGATGTTGGCTGTGTGTTTAAGAGTGCAAAAACATCCCTCACAGAGATGAGTTTGTATTGCAATGTACTTCCAGAGGTAATAAACATGTGCATTATGTAACATATGTTAATAACCTTTATCTCAGGTGCATTTTCTGGTAACATGCACTAGGTGAATTAACAAATTATCATATACATTCGAATGACCTTTAACATAAAAGTGATTCATGCACAGTTTTTTGAAGATGGTCTACTAATATTGGTTAAATTGTAGGGTAAACTACAGTGTCTGTTAGGCTAATGTATAATTTAACCCATTAGAGTATTTGTTTGTGGGTAGGAGGAGACACACTCAGAGGAGAAAGGGATGTGAGTCGATTGTTTCTTCAGACGGGAGTCAGATATAAATACCTCTGAAGATTGATGTCAGGTCTCATCTTTTTCACCTGAATGACGCACAACAGAGACTTTAGTGTACCTCAAGCATAGCAACCAGGAGTTTGTTTGTTCCTAATAAACGGCTAAGACCCTGTATGAGCACATTTCATGTCATAGAAATCGCACTTAATACTGGTTCAGTAACATAAATCTTGACTGTCTAAAATGGGAGTGGATTCTGAGGCCAGTCAAGACCCTCATCAATGCTGGAAGCAAGCAAGGTTATCTATCTGTCTGACTATCTGTCTTTTTATTCTTGCCAATGTGTGTAAGCATCTCTTGCCTGTCATATATGTGTGTGTGTGTGTGTGACATGATGCGACTGTCCCCAGATGCTTCTTTAAAGCTGTCCCTCTTAACACCCGGGTGATTAGCAGATAGTGAGCCGCGTTGTTTCATCAATAATTCACAGGCCTTTGACGTTTGAACTAATTACAACTAGAGAGTGACCCAGTTGGGTTATTTATGCTGTGCCACTCAGAGGGGCAATATAAGGGGCTGTGCCATGTGGCTACAGCTGGTAAGATGGCCGCCGCTGCACTGGGGCGGAGAAAATAAAAAATAGCACAGCAAGTACAGTGGATGGAGACGCGCAGAAGTTGAAAACTCTCAGCACTGGAGAAGGAAGTTTTCCCAGTTTTTTCCCAGGGCTTCCACCCTTAAGAGGGAAACAAGGTTGACTGAGAACTTTATAAAGTTCTATTTAAAAAATGTTTAAATGACTAACAAGCCTACAGGAACAAGGATTCTACAAGTACAACTTGGAAGGAGAATAATGTAGAAGTTTAAAGTGTGAAGCTGGCAGAGGCCCTCTGTTAAGTCTGATGCCTATCTGTCTTCTATTGGAGCCAGATGGAGCCAAAATGGAAAGACTCGTCCTCCAGTCAAAGCTTGCATCCACCAGCAAACAAGATTGATCTCAGTGTCAGACACTGCAGAGTGGATTGGGCCCACAGTAACTTACTGTGCTTCAGCATTTTAATCACCAAATCAATCCAAATGATTGTTTACTTTTTAAATCATTATTATTATTATTATTGTTGTTGTTGTTATTATTGTTATTTTGCCCCTTATAGGTCTATGCAATTATTCATATTGTGTCAATGAATATTAATAATAGACAACTAAAATTATTTACCTACTTTATTAGTATTAGATTGTCTTCATGAAACATCCATCTCTTTATGTGGAGTTTATATGTCTCTGAGCGGGTGCATGGCTGTCCCAGACTTGTGATGTGAAGTTCGTTCTGCACACTCTGAGTTTGTAGGTCTCTGAGTGAGAGTGTGGCTGTCTGTCCCAGGCGATACGCTACTCATTAAGGAGGAAACTTCTGTCTAAGTGGGCCAAGGAAGATCCACAGCTGGTTGAAGTGGCTGAACCACAGGAAACTCATGACTGCAGCCTTTAGTCAGTCAGAGTCCTAACCAGGTCAGGATGTCCTAACGGCACCACAGCAGAGCCAACTAACATCCCCAAAACATTTACCGTACTCAGACAACCCTAGCAACCTGCACCGTTGTGATAGAAAGCCCAGTGTTGTTGGTGTCTAATAATAAGACTTCCTGTATAGAATGGAATAACAGAATATCTGTCCTATTTTCATGTTGACAGACCTTTCTAGTTAGAAGAGATCATGTACTTGTGTAAATCAAGTGAATGCAGTGGTCTGCCTGTGATGCCTGAGCATGTCTTGGGGGAAGTGAAAGACGTGTAAGTACTTTTCTTTGTGTTCACTGTATTTGTACTAAAAATTTTTAAAAAGTGATGG
The DNA here is from genome assembly GCA_027481765.1 of Tenualosa thibaudeaui. Classification (NCBI taxonomy): domain Eukaryota; kingdom Metazoa; phylum Chordata; class Actinopteri; order Clupeiformes; family Clupeidae; genus Tenualosa; species Tenualosa thibaudeaui. The sequence goes on along the minus strand of JAIFZK010000226.1, from coordinate 337 downwards.
TTGATGTTCTCAAAATCCCTGAGTGCCATTAACATTGACCAAAATAATTATGATTTATTTTGGCCATAAGTTTCCCCGTCCTGCACTGGGGGGTCACATTATGGTACCTGTCCATTAGTCCAGATGCCGTCCTACACTGGGGGGTCACATTGAGGTGCCTGTACATTAGTCCAGGTGCCGTCCTGCACTGGGGGGTCACATTATGGTACCTGTCCATTAGTCCAGGTGCCGTCCTACACTGGGGGGTCACATTATGGTGCCTGTTCATTAGTCCAGGTGCCGTCCTACACTGGGGGGTCACATTATGGTGCCTGTTCATTAGTGCCTTCTGATTGTG
>JAIFZK010000150.1:2482500-2568537 GCA_027481765.1 Tenualosa thibaudeaui | reverse complement strand
AAAGATGTCAAGAAAAGATGCGGCAGACACGCAACATTCTGAAGGACACCTCTCATCCTGCCAACATACTATTCCAACTCCTCCCTACAGAAGGCGCTACAGGAGCCTCCAGACTAAAACCACCAGGTTCAGGAACAGATTCTTCCCCATTGCCGTCACACTACTGAACTCTGTCCCCCACTGAACCTCACACTGCACTCTGCTGCTATAGCCCTTGGACTGCACATCTGTATATACTTCTGTACATCTGCATAACTATCTCTATTGCACATCTGTATATTGCCCTTTATATTGAATCTATATAGCACATCTGTATATTACCCTCATTATCTCTTCACCTTACATGTATATCGCTCTTCTGCCTAATTATTATTCTGCCTATTTATTATTACTACTCTTATCTGAATATAATTTGCTCTTTAACTGTACATATTGCATTTACTGTATATACTGCACTTGCTGCTCTTTGCACTTCTGATTAGATGCCAAACCGCATTTCGTTACCTGTATTTATACATGAGTAATGCCAATAAAGTTGAATCTAATCTAATCTAATGCCACCGTTAGCGGGGTTATTGGCTGCACAGTCACCAGAAGCATACATAAATGGACAGACACTATACAGACGATGGACAAAAAAATTTAACAATTAAAAAAAAGACAAACAAGCTCCATGCAACCGGCACACCAACATACACATACAGCGAACAACCACACACACGTACAAAAATAAACTGCCAGCACCCAGTCGCAGGCGGCCTAGCTGGTAGCCAGGTAGCCAGCCACCACAAAGCAGGACGACAGACGGGAAAATGGCAACAAAACAGGCAGAGGAAAAAACAGCAACACTGACCCTCACTGTTGGATGTCACACGACTCCTAGGGGAAATATAGGAGTAATTATTTACTCTACTGTTAACCCTAGCTGCAGCAAATGGAGGGAAAAGAGGCATGAACCTACTGGGCAGTAGCTGACACACGCCACAGAGAGGTCAGCCTGTTGAACCGTCTTATGAGATTATTGCTGTAAACCACACAGTCAACACGTTACCCTGCTAGTTAATACTATTCGGTGCCTCTAAAAGTAGTTTTAAGTACATACCTGAGCTACGACCAACAAGTGCGTCGGAGGTTAATGATACAGCACTGCTAGCTAGTAAGCATAAGCAACGCAGCCACGGCTAGAATGTACACAAACCGTAAATACTCAAACATATCGGAATGCAGGAAATTCAAACGCAATGAAAAGGCAACATACCAACAAGCCAGTGGAAAAGGAATTAACGTCTGGTTAGCCAAAAACGCAGGTGGGGGCGCAGATGCAGGGACCGTCATTAAAGTGCAGGTACAATCCTGTTACACTAGCTTGACAACCAAAGCTATGGAACTAACGACTGGGTCTTGGCCATAGCAACCTCAGAACCTCATTGACTTTCTGATATACGAGCGCCATGTCGTCAATTATTCCTTATATAAATAACTTAGACATTATCAAATCAGAATATTAATACAATAAGCCCTTACCATTCTCAGCGCAAACCACAACCCGAACCCTTGTCAACGAGACGTTGAGATTAATAGAAACTGGCTTGTTAGCCTAGCTCATTTTCGCACACGGAGCAAATTATTATTAAACGGTGATGTCATGGGTCCTTCCATCGTATACATTTTCTGTGACTGGAATTAGCTTTGCGTCCTAAGATTAAACAAATAAGTCCATATTTTCTGTTAATATCAAAGGGAAGCACTAAACGTAGGCGGGCTAACGACAACTCCTCATTCTCAATAGCACCTGCCATACACAGCGACAGACTCTCAGCGGAACCCAGCTGTCAGACATTCAATCACGAGTAGTTATTCAAATTAATCACACTGAAGACATGACCAGCCTACGTTCACTTTCACTCGGTGCTATTCACTGAGTAAAAATGTCATTATTCTTTGCACTGCAGTTTGTAGACCAGTTCCAGCGCTCGTTGCTAAAATCATAACTGAAACATACTAGTCATCTGACATCACAGTGAACATGATTTGTTTGAGCTCACCAACTAAGAGAAACGTTTCAACAAAATAGCTATGATATTAACAACAGTTAATCAAAAGAACGTTAAAATAAATGTAAAACTGCCATTACCGTATTTGTCATATCTGCAGCCATGGTCGCTCCTGTCTTCACACTTGTTCCTCCTCCGTTTAGTGGGCACTGTGCTCAGAAAGGAAGGTGCTGATTGGCCGAAGAGGAGTCCTGTGTATCTGTGCTCGATTGCTCTTTCTCCATCCTTAAACTACCCGGATGTGGGTCACAGTAAATTTGAGTTTGAATTTTGAGTCAAATTCAAATCATAGTATTCAGTCTCAGTTTTCAATGCAAGGATTCAACTTAATAAATTTCACACAATGTGCAGTTATTCTAGTTTAGCTATTCAAATTCAATTATAAAGTCTTTGAATTCAGTTTCTGGTGGCACATATTTCTGCCCATAAACATTACTCATTCATCTAACCAGTCCCAGTTTATCCCTTAACCTCTGAAGGATGTCTTCCTCACTCCGTAGTCCCATAACAGTTCTTAATGCACTTGATGTCCTGTGATGCCAGGAAAGGTACAGTGTCTCTGGGACCATCAGGGAATTTCCGCTGGAAATGTACAGGCTTGACAAAGTATTTCTTTCTAGAGTAGTTCATTTGCCTCCCAAATGTGTCCTTGAGAGGATGACACTCGCAGGGGAAAGTCTGTGCATCAAACGACTGCCACCATCTTTGCCCTTAAAAAAAAAAAGATAGCCCATGACTCCATCCTCCAGTTCATTCATTAATTTTTTTTCCTTCAGAAGCAGGGATAACTCGCCCATGGTAATCACACGCAATATCTCCTTTGGAGACAGGCACAGTGGCAATTACACCTACACGAAACAGAAAAAGGAAATATGACTGTCACGTCCTCACAAAACTTTGACGCTGCTTTTTATATGTCATCCAATGTTTGTTGTTTGCTCACCTTTTCCCTTGCTTTCTCCAAAGTCCTTAATGTCAAACCCCTTCCATTTCTGGTCAGTGATCGCCTTTATAATTTTCTCATCTTCTTCAATGACCATCTTCTCAGTTGAAGTAAATTTTCAGTTGGTCAGTAAACAAATCATATGAACAACAATGAAAAACAGTTAAAAGAATTGCATATAACACTGTGCTCCTTGTCTTCCAGAGTGTTTACAACATACTGTTTTCTTTTCAAAGACAAGACAGATGCTTACAGAGGATACATTTTGTGCGCTGCTTGCACTGCTCTCTCTACCACTTGTCGTAAATGCTCCTCACTCTTCAACTCTTCACTCGATAATACATCCATAATTGCAATCACAAGACAAACCTTTCACCAGACTCCACTGGATTGTCACTGCTGGGCGCAGCACTCTGATCTGCTGATCTACTCGCAACAGAGATAATTGTAAAAAATTTAAATGCATGGGAGGAAGGGTATCCTAATGTATGAAGTGGGTTTGTGTGTGTGTGTGTGTGGCTATGACCTAGTACAACACCTCTTCCCGTGTGTTATGCAAGTTTTTTTGTTTTATCTGTACACAGTCCCGGTAAAATGAAATAAAATCATTCATTCATTGAATATGGATTGTAGTTGAAGTACTTTTGAAATACTCACTGCCGCCAAAGACTAAGTTCTACATCTGAATTTGCATTTGCAATGTGTTTTATACACACACACACATATATATATATATATATATATATATATATATATATATATATATATATATATATATATATATACATACATATATACAGAGATGTGTAATCCACTGAGCTTTGCTATCAAAAAGTTTGCTGCTTATCTTCATTTAGGTGTTCATGGAGGACTTAAACTTACATGTAATGACACTTCAACAGCACTTGTCGATGCACCAAGGAATGCACGGGTTCAATAGTTATCTAGACCTTGAGAAAAAAAATGGAAGAAAGAGACATTACACTGTTGTGCCATTTGTTCTAGACAGCTTGCTGGTTATCAGTCACCAAGGCTAAAATTCCTTTGGTAGGCATTGGTACATCTACGTTCAGTCTGCAGTCTTCAGAGTCTAATGTCTACAAAACTGTATTTTGTCATTTATTTTTGGTCAGAGGAGCCCACACATTGCAAACACCTAACCTAACTCTGCTGAAGGAAATGGTAACATTGATGCCCACAAAACACAAGGCACAGAGGCTGAAAGTGTTAGATAACACAACATTATTTTCTCTGAATAGAGAACTGACCCAAAATATTTGTCCAGCTACTGGGCTACAGCTGACCTGCCCCTAAGACTTGTTTGTGAATAGAGCATGGGTCAGTCATTTCAAAACAAAAATTTCCATTGACTTACCTAGGGTCTTCTTTGTGACAGGCTAACACCTTTCTGTGGTCTATGGCAACAGGCAGATGATCCTTGTTCAAAACTGTGCAGCAGACGAAAACACAAAGACAAGTCTGAAAAAGAGGATAAAATGTGTGTGCTTGGCAAGCAACTTCTATATTGTGCATCATGAGGAGTGTGATCCCAATCATTACTTTGGACAGTGGTGGGTTACACATGTGGCAGCGGTCCTCCATGTGATACTCATGGTAGCGGATTCCACATCTGATAGTTGTGGTAGCGGTCTAAACATGTGATAGTTGTAGTCTTTGCACCATAGCTTGGAGTTCAGCTGGTCCCCCTTGTGAGAGCCCCAGGCACAACACTCCCTAATAATACACAAAACACATTAATTAATAATAATAACAACAACCCATCAGGGTTGTTGGGATGATGGGTGCAAGTTTTTTTTTTTATTTGCCGCAACATCGCTGCATCTCAATTTTCCACCACCCCCGGCCACGAGTCTTTCTGAGGTGACATTGCTGACATACAGCCCTCTCTAGATCTGGGATTGATATATTGGTCTCGTCATAGCATGTTTTCACTCTGGGTCCCTTTGTGGGAGCGCCAGGCACGACACTCCCAAAGTTTGTCTTAGTCAAAAATTAATCTATTTAAGGACAAGGACAGACAAATATTGTTGGCTTACATGTTTCAGCACAGTTGCGTACCTGGTGGAATTATTTTGCAAGACTGCTATTCAAAGACCCATGAATGATGACACCACATTCAAATCACAAGGGGGAATCAGAATCAGTCTAATTGACTCTCCATACATTCAACAAATAGACAAGTCAAATAGACAAATGGAAAGATATAGACACATACTGTATAATGGAGGCAACTATGTCCACATAGGAGCTATCTACATGATGAAGACCTACAAATAAGTGATAATATTGCAGACAAAGTAGAGTGACATCACATTCAAAACATAAGGAGTGGGATGTAAAGTGCAGAGTAATAGTTTATTAAAGTGTCTGTAGTTTTTTCAAATCACGTAGCAGTGGATTCTTGTCAAGGCTAACTTCACTAAACTAGCTAACGGCAGCTAGTAGAGATTTGCGTTGGAGGCTACTCATGGCTAAGTTAGCTTTGACAAGAATCCCAATGCTACGTGATTTGGAAAACAGACACTTACCGAGCTGGCCTGTGGTGGTAGCCCCTGTGGGTTGCTGTCGCTGTCATCGTTCCTGTAGAGAAATTTTGGATTGCCGCCAGAACGGCTCTGCCGTCTGCCGATGTTTTCTGCTAAGATGTTTGCAAACCAACCATAAGATCAGTTGTAGATTCTACCAGATGAAGGAAGGCGAGAAAGACTCTTGCTGAGCAGCGATGCCAAAGTCAGTCAAAAGTACGCCCTCTCGTGGCCATAGTGGAATTTGCATATTAGTTAAATAGTTTCAATAGTTAGATTTAACATTTAGATTTACATGTTACATTTAGGTTTAACATTTATATTTAACATTTTTGATTTAGATTTAACATTTATATGTAGATTTAAATTTAACATTTAGATTCAGTATTTAGGTTTAACATTTAGATGTTACATTTAATATTTAGATTAAACTATTTAAAATATCTATAAGATGACAAATATTGAGGTGCTTAAAGCTAGATTTTGGAAACTCAATGTTTATTTGAGAGGACACAGATCCAGCACACCGATGTTTTCTGCTAAGATGGTTGCAAACCAACCGTTAGATCAGTTGTAGATTCCACCAGATGAAGGAAGGCGAGAAAGACTCTTGCTGAGCAAGCGATGCCAAAGTCAGTCAAAGTCCGCCCTCTCGTGGCCATAATGGAATTTGCATATTAGTTAAATAGTTTCACCTGAAACATTTAGATTTAACATTTAGATTTACATGTAACATTTAGGTTTAACATTTATATTTAACATTTTGATTTAATATTTAGATTTAACATTTATATGTAGATTTACATTTAACATTTAGATTCAGTATTTAAGTTTAACATTTAGATGTTACATTTAATATTTAGATTAAACTATTTAAAATATCTATAAGATGACAAATATTGAGGTGCTTAAAACTAGATATTGGAAACTCAATGTTTATTTGAGAGGACACAGATCCAGCACACCGATGTTTTCTGCTAAGATGGTTGCAAACCAACCATAAAACAGTTGTAGATTCCACCAGATGAAGGAAGGCGAGAAAGGCTCTTGCTGAGCAAGCGAAGCCAAAGTCAGTCAAATTGCGCCGTCTCGTGGCCATAGTGGAATTTGCATATTAGTTAAATAGTTTCACCTGAAACATTTAGATTTAACATTTAGATTTAATATTTAGATTTAAAATGTATATTTAGATTTAAATTTAACATTTAGACTCAGTATTTAGGTTTAACATTTAGATGTTACATTTAATATTTAGATTAAACTATTTAAAATATCTATAAGATGACAAATATTGTAATAAATGTGCAAAAACTTGACACACATTTTTTAAACACTATTTAAAGCTGAATGTGACAAAATGTTTCTGTAATTTTCAGCACGGGCCACTTTACAAATGGCACCCCATAAAATACTGGATAATGGAGGCAACTATGTCCACATAGCAGCTATCTACATGATGAAGGCCTACAAATAATATTCTAGACAAAGTAGAGTGACATAATATTTAAGACACATGGAGTGGGATGTAAAGTGCAAAGTAATAGTTTATTAATAATAAAATTATCTGAACTTTCTTTTGAAAGAGTGTGATTATTATTTGTTTACAGTCAATATTTACATGACAGCAGAACAAAGAGGACACGAGAAATGAGCGAAAGGCAACATATTAATCAAGATGGATCAGCCTGGATTTCAAGACTTTGAGTCCCAACTCACATTGAAGAGAGAATCTAACCCAGTCTACATAGGAAAAACACAGAAGAGACTTAAGACAAATGGTCTGCTTAATACAGTAATATGGCCTTCATACCACCTTCATAGAGATGGGATTATGGTACTATGATCAAACATTTACAGTTAGTAGTTATTAAGTAGTTAACTTAGTCACTAGACATTTTGTGATGTATATGTCTGGATTGATTGTTTAATTGTTTACATTAAAATTACTATCCCAGATTTCTGAGAACGTCTGGAATGACGAGAAGACCATAGAGAAAGTTTAAAACAGTTTACCCTACAAGGTCTTTTTTAAATCAACCTGCGCTGCTAGCAATAATCTTTCATTTGCCATTAAAAGATATGTCCAGTTGCAAAAAGCTTAAAAAGTGCCGTACGCTAAATGACCACAAGAGGGCGACTAAAAACCACTCTAAAGTGGATGAGGAAAACAGGAAATGGCCTCCAGCATGGTCAGTAGTATAAGCAATGCTACAGTGCGGTACTTGCAGAATTGTGAGTGAAATAGGCTTAGTGTGTCCACATTATACATTCCCAAGCATGTAGGTGAACAATTGGCAGTATCCTGTCTAGGCACGAAAATAATGGGTCGAGACAAAAACTTTAACATTTTAAGTAGGCTGCAAAACAAAATAAAAAAAGACCTTTACGTGTACTCTGCCTTGACGTGGTGTGGGGGCTTTATTATTGCAGGATGTCTCACTTTCCTACCATGATTAAGACCTGCACCAAAGGGTGTATTACAAGTCCTGTAATGTAGCATTCTTGCAATGTATCATCTGTCACTGGCTGAAACAAATATTTAGTGATGTATATATCTGGATTTATTGTTTGATAGTTTGCATTAAAATGACTCTCCCAGACTTCTGAGAACGTCTAGAATGACGAGAAGAGCATAAAGTTTAAAACAATTTACCCTACAAGCTCTTTTGAAATAAACCTGCGCTGCTAGCAATAATCTTTCATTTGCCAATAAAAGATATGTCCGGTTGCAAAAAACTGAAAAAGTGCCGTACAATAAATGACCACAGGATGGCGACTATAGACCATTATCTTGTGTTTGAGCAACATTGGAAATGACTGCCAGCGCGGCCAATTGTATCAGAAATAATGTAGGTGCAGCACTTACAGTTGTGAGTGGGAGAGTGGGGTTCATTGTCACACTCTTTACTTCAGTTTAATTTCCGCCAAAATAGTGTCCTGCAGAAATTTCATTTCAGCACACAACAGATGCCTAATATGTGAGATATGAATGGAGGAATTTAGCCGTATTAGAAATCATTCTGTTCAAAAGATATGGGTCGTCAAATGTACCTCGCACAACCCCATAGGTTGTCAAGTTGATGGGTTGTCGATGTATTCCAATGAAATAAAAAAAGGAAAATTGTGCTGTTCTTAAAAACTATGTAAAAAGTATACTTTTATTGAAATGTAAAACCAATCACATCTCATGCATTGAGAACATAACAGTTTCATTAATATTTTACCATTTCAGCTGCTTTTAACAGATTTTGCATTCAAACCTATTAGGCAACCTGGCCATAAAACTTAACTAACGGGTGTGTCACAACTCTTGTAATGTAGCAATGTAATGTATCACTGGCTGAAACTTATTTTCTTATTATCATTACCTTTTTTTCCTTCCTGTTCAGTGAATGTTGTCTGAATGCAGATGTGTGTAATATGTTTGACCTGTTTTTGCATTGTGTATTGTGTGTATTATGTGTATGCTGCTGGACACCTTAATTTCCTTCAGGATCAATAAAGTAACTCTACTCTACTCTACTCAAACATTTAGTGATGTACATTTACACTTAAGTAAATGGTAAATGGACTGCATTTATATAGCGCTTTTCTACTCCTACAAGTACTCAAAGCGCTTTACATTGTATGCCTCACATTCACCCATTCACACACATGCACTCACACACCGGTGGCAGAGGCTGCCATGCAAGGTGCCAACCTGCCACCGGGAGCAATTTGGGGTTCAGTATCTTGCTCAAGGACACTTGGATGGGGTCAGCCAGAGGGGGGCACGAACCTGCAACCCTCCGGTTGCCGAACAGTACCTCTCTTAAGTCAGAGACACACTGTGGGAGCCAAGTTTAGTTTATATTTGCTGGCCCTCTGGAACCTGTGCATAGTATTATTTGTTACACTTTATTCTAGTACCTCAAAAAACTAGCATGTTCCTCATGGTCATACGCGCCCCCCTATGACATCACCCCACCTGATTATTTAAAGATGTTGTTCCCACATGCTGACTAGTCTCAGTCAGATAAAGTAAGACGCAGAGCAACAGTTTTTTTTCCCGGTTGTTAATACCAAGTTTTGCACTGCAATCATTTGATAATAGGAAACTCTCTGTCTGTCTGCCTGCTTGCTTGCTTGTTACCTGCTTGCTACCTATAGCTTTCCTGGCTGCGTAACCTCTCTCTGCCTGCCTGTCTCTTCTACCACCAAGGAATGAGCAACATTTGGACACAGTTGCCGTTTCCAAAATGGCACCACCATTTGTACCACCATTTAAGCAAAGGAGTTGACAATTGAAGCAAACAAGGACTAATTTGATACAAAATGACACCTCCCAGCTCCTGGTGTATCCAGTATAGAGCAGTGTGGCTTTTCTGACGCAGCGTTTCAATGTAAGCAGGAAACAAATGTAGAATATATAAACTTTGGATTTTATTTGACCATAAACAAATATACAAAATGTTTTGTGAGGTGCTTAAAGCTGGAACTTTTTTCCTTCAGAAGCAGGGATGACTCGCCCATGGTAATCACACGCAATATCTCCTTTGGAGACAGGCACAGTGGCAATTACACCTACACAAAACAGAAAAAGGAAATATGACTGTCATGTCCTCACAAAACTTTGACGCTGCTTTTCATATGTCATCCAATGTTTGTTGTTTGCTCACCTTTTCCCTTGCTTTCTCCAAAGTCCTTAATGTCAAACCCCTTCCATTTCTGGTCAGTGACCGCCTTTATAATTTTCTCATCTTCTCCATTGATATCCATTGCTGACGAATGTCTTTAAATTCCAGAAGTTTGTGTTCCATTTCTCTTTACAGACGATGAACCCATGTCGGTTCATGCCTGCCAAAGTAAACTGAAGTAAATTTTCAATTGGAGTCAGTAAACAAATGAAAAGCAGTTCAAAGAATTACATATAACACTTTTTTTTCAAAGACAAGACAGATGCTTACATTTTGTGCGCTGCTTTTGTGCGCAGGCACACAATCTTCAACTCTTCACTCAATAATACATCCATAATTGCAATCACAAGACAAACCTTTCAGACTCCAGTGGATTGTCACTGCTGGGCGCAGCACTCTTGCTGATCTGCTCGCAACGGAGATAATGGTAAAAAATTAGTTTGGTTTATGTTGGTGTATGTGACCTAATTTTAATTTAAATGCATGGGAGGAAGGGTATCCTAATAAGTGGGTTTGTGTGTGTGTGTGTGTGTGTGTGGCTATGGTTGAATTTAGCAGTCTTTGGAAAACCTTATCCAGAAAGACATTTGAAGTGCACATTTGAATGTGGCAAAATACCTCTTCCTCCTCCATTATGAGAGTACAGGCCTCAGAATTATCACTGAATTGGATGGTCACACCATGAGTTCCCTTCTTGCAATCTTGAGCACAGTTTGTAAATATGGGTATATTTTCTTACATTCTTAAATGTATGGAAAACTTTTTATGACCAGGGTGATTTAGTTTTGATGTACATAATGTGGATTCTCACACACCTTGAAATTCACCAAACTCTTCAAGGATTTGTGGTACAGCACAGACAAGATGGCCATACAGAAATAGCGGAACTGTGTCATGGAGTTTGTTGCCACTATACTCCCCGTCTTCAGTTTAACAGCCACACTGTACATCCATGGACTGGTGTGCTGTAGAAGCTCCCGTTTCCTCACAGAAGAGCTAATTATAACCAACAGATAAAAGAGACACACGTTAAGAACATTTGATAATGATTGAAACCATTAGTAGTAATTTCAGAGGTGAATCCAACCTTTCCGCTGGGTCACTGACTACAAAAAAAGCCTCTCCTTTTCAAACAATTGATGAAAGCGTGGCAGGGACCTTGGTCCTTTACCATCAGAGCAAGCTCATTGTAATCCCAACGTCTGCAAACATTTGTCCACTCCTTCTGGGATTCCTTAGCTTTTATCAACTCCTACTTGCGTTCCGCATCGCTCTTGTCCTTCATACAGGCCTTCTTAAGATGATTTGGCAAATTATCACAAGGCTTCCTGCAGAGCAGGCAGTACACAATTCGCCTATCAGGGCCCTCCCTTGGGTTATAAATAATAAACACAGAAATAAACAATTATTTATACGCACGCACACACGAATATATATATATATATATACATACACACACATACATATATGCAAAGATGTATAATCCACTGAGCTTTGCTATCATGAATTTGCTGCTTATCTTCATTTAGGTGTTAATGGAGGACTTAAACTTAAACTTACATGTAACGACACTTCAACAGCACTTGTCGATGCAAGGAATGCACGGGTTCAATAGTTATCTAGACCTTGAGAAAAAAATGGAAGAAAGAGACATTACACTGTTGAGCCATTTGTTCTAGACAGCTTGCTGGTTATCAGTCACCAAGGCTAAAATTCCTTTGGTAGGCATCTGTACATCTACGTTCAGTCTGCAGTCTTCAGAGCCTCCAGAGTCTACAAAACTGTACTTTTGTCATTTATTTTTTGGTCAGAGGAGCCACACATTGCAAAACACCCTAACCTAACTCTGCTGAAGGAAATGGTAACATTGATGCCCACAAAACACAAGGCACAGAGGATGAAAGACAGTGGACTCACCCCCACTCCCCAACTGAGACTCTGCATATGCAAATTGCACACATCTGATGCTAATTGTTCTGTTTTATATTTATAAATATTTTATATTTGCACCACTTATTATTATCATTACTGCTACTGTGGCAAGTACTAAAAAACAATCACAACTACCTCTAAATGCACAAAGCTGGAACACTCAGTCATACCTGTTATGTTAGGTAGTAGCATTAAGCAAAAGTAGCCTTAAGCTACTTGCACTTTATTTATTTATACAACCTTAGGATTAGATTTGTCTTGTTGTGCATCTGCACTTTACTGTTGTCCACGTACACGCACGGGATACTGGGAAACGTAATTTCGATTCCGTTGTATGTCCAGTACATGTGCAGAAATTGACAATAAAAGTGACTTTGTCTTTGACTTAACACTTTTCTGTGGTCTATGGCAACAGGCAGATGATCCTTGTTCAAAACTTTGCAGCCAACGAAAACACAAAGACAAGTCTGAAAAAAGAGGATAAAATGCGTGTGCTTGGCAAGGCAACTTCTATATTGTGCATCATGGGGAGTGTGATCCAATCATTACTTTGGACAGTGGTGGGTTACACATGTGGCAGCGGTCCTCCATGTGATACTCATGGTAGCGGATTCCACATCTGATAGTTGTGGTAGCGGTCTAAACATGTGATAGTTGTAGTCTTTGCACCATAGCTTGGAGTTCAGCTGCTCCCCCTTGTGAGAGCCCCAGGCAGAACACTCCCTAATAATACACAACATTAATAGTACAAAATTAATAATAATAACAACAACAACAAAGGGATGTTGGGATTATGGGTGCAAGTGTTTTTTTTTTATTTGCCACAAAAGCGCTGCATCTCAATTTTCCAACACCACCGGCCACGAGTCTCTCTGAGGTGACATTGCTGACATACAGCCCTCTCTAGATCTGGGATTCATATATGGGTCTCGTCATAGCATGTTTTCACTCTGGGCCCCCTTGTGGGAGCGCCAGGCACGACACTCCCAAAGAGTTTGTCTTAGTCAAAAGATCAAAAATTCATCAGTTTAAGGACGAGGACAGACAAATATTGTTGGCTTACATGTTTCAGCACAGTTGTGTACCTGGTGGAATTATTTTGCAAGACTGCTATTCAAAGACCCATAAATGAAATGATCTCACCACATTCAAATCACAAGGGGGAATCAGAATCAGTCTAATTGACTCTCTATACATTCAACAAATAGACAAGTCAAACAGACAAATGGAAAGATATAGACACATACTGTATAATGGAGGCAACTATGTCCACATAGCAGCTATCTACATCATGAGTCAAGTCAAGTCAAGTCAAGTAGGGATTCATTGTCGTTTCAGCCATACACACAGTACATAGTGAGACGAGACAACGTTTCACCGGGAACAATTGGTGATACACGTAACTGTTAAAACACAGTATGGACAAGACAGATACGTAATAGTGCCTACATACACTATTGCGGGAGAAAAATAACATTACAACACAGTTGTAAACGATTTGCAGGTCAAATACAGGTGACCTAAAACAAACACGCTAGACAGGGTATGGCTTTTTGCAGAGCACTGTGGCTAGTGGTGTGATTTGTAAAATGAAGACTGTTGAATATAAATGTAAATAATAGCACCTTGAGACTATTCTACATAAATATAAGTGATAGCAGCAAGAAAGTGCGGGGGGCATAAGGTGCAGTGTGCTGTGACGCGCTGGTTTGCATCCTGAGTAAGAAATTACAGTCCAATTGCACTACAGGTTGTTTAGCAGTCTGACTGCCTGCGGGAAGAAGCTCTTCCCCATTCTGGAGGTGCGGGCAGTGATACTGTGGAACCTTTTGCCAGATGGTAGTAGGGTGAATAGTCCATGGGAGGGATGGGTAGTGTCTTTGGTAATGTTCTTGGCTTTCTGCAGACAGCGGGTGCTGTAGATGTCTGAGGGGGGCAGAGAGACTCCAGTGATCTTTTCTCCTCACAATCCGCAGCAGGGCCTTACGGTCTGCCGCGGTGCAGCTGTGATGGCGCGCGCTGAGGATGCTCTCAATCGCCTCAGTCCGCCTGAAGTCGATGACCAGTTCTTTTGTTTTGTCCACGTTGAGGGACAGGTTGTTGTTGGTGCACCAGTTCCTGAGCTGAGCCACCTCTTCTCTGTACGGGGCCTCGTTGCCTCCGCTGATCAGACCCACCACGGTAGTGTCATCAGCAAACTTGATAATGTGGTTTGAGCTGTGTGTTGCCGCACAGTCATGGGTGAGGAGTGTGAACAGCAGTGGACTGAGCACGCAGCCTTGAGGTGCTCCAGTGTTCAGTATGGTAGTGCTGGAAGTCTTGCTCCCGATCTTGACTGCTTGTGGTCTGCCCACCAGGAAGTCCAGGATCCAGTTGCAGAGGGTTGTGTTCAGGCCAAGTTCACCTAATTTCGTTATCAGCTGCTGAGGGATGATGGTGTTGAATGCTGAGCTGAAGTCAATGAACAGCATCCTGACATATGCGTCCTTTTGGTCCAGATGAGAGAGTCAGGTGGATAGCAGTGTTGATGGCATCGTCTGTGGAGCGCTTTGGGCGGTATGCAAACTGCATTGGGTCCAGTGTGGCTGTTAGTTGTGACTTGATGTGTCTCAATACCAGCCTTTTGAAGCACTTCATGATGGTGGATGTTAGTGCAACTGGGCGGTAGTCACTGAGGCAGGTCACTGTGGGTTTCTTCGGAACGGGTATGATGGTGGTGGTCTTGAAACAGGTGGGAACGACAGTGGAGGCCAGGGAGATGTTGAAGACATCTGAAGGTCTACAAATAAGTGATAATATTCTACACAAAGGAGAGTGACATAATATTCAAGACATATGGAGTGGGATGTAAAGTGCAAAGTAATAGTTTATTAAAGTGTCTGTTTTCCAAATCATGTTTACATAGGTAAATAGTAAGGGATTTGGGACTTTACAAACTGAAGTTAATTTATAACACTGTTACACTAGCATTACCCACATAGCCTTCTCGTGTTAAATAAAACATTAGCGGCTAGCTAGCCTAACGCAAATCTCTAGCAGCTGCCGTTAGCTAGTTTAGTTAAGTTAGCCTTGACAAGAATCCAATGCTACGTGATTTGGAAAACACAGACACTTACCGAGCTGGCCTGTGGTGGTAGCCCTGTGGGGGTTGCTGTCGCTGTCATCGTCGCTGAAGAGAAATTCTGGATTACCGCCAGAACAGCTCTGTCGATGTTTTCTGCTAAGGATGATTCAGACATGTTTGCAAACCAACCACAAGAACAGTTGTGGATTCTACCAGATGGAGGAAGGCGAGAAAGGCTCCTGAAATTTCACCTGAAATATATAGATTTAACAATTAGATTGATATTTAACATTTAGATTTAACATTTAGATATAGATTTACATTTAACATTTAGATTTAGATTTACATTTAACATTTAGATTTAATATTTAGATTTAACATTTAGATTTAGATTTAAATTTAACGTTTAGATTTAGATTCAGTATTTAGGTTTAACATTTAACATTTAGGTGTTACATTTAATATTTAGATTTAACTATTTAAAATATTTCTAAGATGACAAATATTGTTATAAATGTGATATAAATGTTTTAAAAGTTGACACCCATTTTTTAAACATTGTTTAAAGCTGAATGTGACAAAATGTGGCTGTAATTTTCAGCACGAGTCGCTTTACAAACGGCACCCCATAACATACTGTATAATGGAGGCAACTGTGTCCACATAACAGCTATCTACATAATGAAAGCCTACAAATAAGTGATAATATTCTAGACAAAGTAGAGTGACATAATATTTTTGACACATGGAGTGGGATGTAAAGTGCAAAGTAATAGTTTATTAATAATAAAATTATCTGAACATTCTTTTGAAATAGTGTGATTATTATTTGTTTACAGTCAATATTTACATGACAGCAGAACAAAGAGGACAAGACAAATAAAATCAATACCGACAAAAGAAATGAGCGAAAGGCAACGTATTAATCAAGATGGATCGGCCTGGATTTCACACCTCCATAACATCTTCAAATTCCTGAAGACTGATTGTTCCCAACTTGGACTAAAGTGTAGAAACACAGGACACTGATGTGAAAAATGATATATATATATATACGTATATATGTATGTATATGTGTATATATTCATATATGTATGTGTGTGTGTGGCCTGGCCTAATTCACTTTCTTCCTCTGTCCACAATTATCTCTGCTAAGTGTCATCCCTGACTCCTTCCGGCAGACTCCTCTCACCCTCCCCTCCTGAGTGGACTACAACCAACACTACGGGAGGCCCATGTCAGGACCGACTCTCCATCATAGAGGCCCTTCCTGGACGCCTATGCTAGGCCCGTCTCCCCTTCCTTGAGGCTTTGTGATTGACCCCCCCACACACACAATGGCGCTGTCAAATGGACCCTTACTGTTACCCCCATGACCCATCTCACTCCTTTGAGTTTGACACTATGTCTGGCCGCTGCTAAATTGTCCAGCCATAATTCCTGATAACCACCTATAGACTGACTACCATATAATGTAAAGTGGGATAACACTCCATTATGAACTATTATAAACCTCAGCTAAAACCATAGGCAACTTGTAGTCTGTCATGGTTACCACTGATTGTAATTTTTCTGCATGACCCCTGGCAGTTGGGTTAGCCCCTTGAGTCATGGATCTGCCCAAGGTTTCTTCCTAGATTAACTGAACATAAGGGAGTTTTTCCTTGCCCCTGTTGCTCTTGGGTGCTCCTTCTGTGAAGCGCCACAAGACAATACTATTATAAAACATAAAATAGAATTGAATTGAATTGAATTAATTCCACTTTAAAACAGGAATAAACCACCCACTTAATTTGGAATGACATTTCATTCTGAATAATCATTTTCATTAGGAATTAAGTGCTCACATGGTCAAATTAATGTTTATTCAGAATTAAATAAGTTTTATTCAGCACCGCCAATAGTATAAGCAATGCTACAGTGCCGTACTTGCAGAATTGTGAGTGAAATAGGCTTAGTGTGTCCACATTATACATTCCCAAGCATGTAGGTGAGGAACAATGATGTGACAGTGACATGTGACAGTGACAGTGACAGTGATGTGTATGTCTGGATTGATAGTTTGCATTAAAATTACTCTCCCAGACTTCTGAGAACATCTAGAATGACGAGAAGAGCATTGAGAAAGTTTAAAACAATTTACTCGACAAGCTCTTTTTTAAAATAAACCTGCGCTGCTAGCAATAATCTTTCATTTGCCAATAAAAGATATGTCCTGTTGCAAAAAGCTGAAAAAGTGTCATTAAAGTTCTTTTTTTCCAATGTATCATCTGTCGCTGGCTGAAACAAACATTTAGTGATGTGTATGTCTGGATTGATAGTTTACATTAAAATTACTCTCTCAGACATCTGAGAACGTCTAGAATGACAAGAAGAGCATAGAGAAAGTTTAAAACAATTTACTCTACAAGCTCTTTTTAAAATAAACCTGCGCTGCTAGCAATAATCTTTCATTTGCCAATAAAAGATATGTCCGATTGCAAAAAGCTGAAAAAGTGCCGTACGCTAAATGACCACAAGATGGCGATTATAGACCACTTTAATATGGATGAGGAACAGTGGGAATGACTACTCAACTTTACTGTGACCCACATCCGGGTAGTTTAAGGATGGAGGAAGAGCAATCGAGCACAGATACACAGGACTCCTCTTCGGCCAATCATCACCTTCCTTTTTGAGCGTGAGTGTGAAGACTGGAGCGACCATGAGTGCAGATATGAGAAATATGGTAATGAAAAATTTACATATATTTTAACGTTCTTTTGATCAACTGTTGTTAATGTAATAGCTTTTTTAACAATTCGGTTTCATCGGCGAGCTTAAATCATGTTCACAGTGATGTCAGACGACTAGTATGTTTCAGTTATGATTTTAGCAACGAGCGCTGGAGCTAGTCTACAAACCCCCTACAAACAATAACGCCTTTTTACTCAGTGAATAGCACCGAGTGAAAGTGAACGTAGGCTGTCTTCAGTGTGATTAATTTTAATAACTACTCGTGATTGAATGTCTTTGACACCGCCGGGTTCTGCTTAGAGTCTGTCGCTGTGTATGGTAGGTGCTATATTGAGAATGAGGAGTTGTCATTAGTCCGCCTACGTTTAGTGGTTCTCTTTGATATTAACAGAAGATACAGACTTATTTCTCTATCTTAAGACGCAGAGCCAATTCCTGCCACGGAATATGTATACGGAGGAAGGACCCATGACATCACCGTTTAATATTAATTTGCCCCGTGTACGACAATGAGTTAGGCTAACAAGTCTGTACGTTCACACCAGAAGCGACCAAAGCGACCAGGTCATATTCATATTCATACAATGATTCATGAATTATTTAAGCCGCTGACTGAAAACATCAATTTACTTAAATCGCATCATTCTTGGGATTAAATTGCAATCTCGTTTTAAACATGATTATGTTTGTAGCAATATTTAAAAACTTGGCCTTGGTCGAGGCAGTCCACAAGAGCAAAGCAGTTGCGGATAAAATCTCGCTTAAAACTACTAGCCTTAACAATTGGCTAAAGATTTCCTGTAAAGAGCAAATTAAATGTACTCCCGCTTAATACAATGCACACTATAAATACTGGCACGTATCATTTCTGTATCATCATCTCAGCATGGAAGACCAGGATCTTGTCTTGTCTGTCCCACTACCTCTGCAATTTTCTCCCACGCTTCACTTTTTTTGTTTGCATCGCTGAAGCAAAACAGGATTGGGTCGAGGGTTGAGTTACAATTATATCGTTGTCCTGCCTCTAACCATGATTTTCTCAATCTACATACTGATAATACTGTATTTTGTTGGTTGAGGATATTGATTGGGAGAGCTTGGGGGGGCTTGTGACAACTCCACCAACCCAGGTGTTAGAGTAGATTGTGGTCAGCGACGACCTCTCCTGGACCACCAACACTGCATCACTGGCCAAGAAAGCACAGCAGCGTCTCTACTTCCTGCGCCAATTGAAGCAGGCAAGGCTCTACAACGCATCGTGAGGAAAGCTGAGAGGATCATTGGTGCATCACTTCCCTCTCTGCAAAACCTGTACACCACCCGCCTCACCTGAAAAGCCATCACAATTGTCAGTGATGCAAGTCACCCAGCACACAGTCTGTTCAGTCTCCTGCCCCAACTGAGACTCTGCATATGCAAATTACACACATCTGCTGCTAATTGTTTTGTTTTATATTTATATTTGCACCACTTATCATTACTGCTACTGCGGCAAGTACTGCCTATTGACATTGTTTTTTAGTGCAATGTGCCAATCACAACTACCTCTAAATGCACAAAGCTGGAACACTCAGTGAACTTCACCTCATGCCTTGCCTGTCTTGTCATGCCCTGCTACATTAGTAGTGTACTTGGGGTTCTCTATGTCTTGTCATACCTTTGCCTTGCCCTTGATCCTCTTTCTCATTCAAAGAGTTTTGGAAGAGACATTTATTTGACCACACTCGCTCATGCTTTGTACCTACTTCACCATCATTGACAGTCATGCCTGTGCTAGAGGACTTTTAATAACTTGTGATGGGACAATTCCAGTGCAGGACCTCATGGACCTTGTAGACCACCTTTCACCATTTACAGCAAACGAATTAAAACTAAATGTATGAAAAGCCACAAAGTTGTATTTTGCTTTAATATATATTTTTTTAATCAGACACCATCACATAAATTCTGGCAACCACAAGGAGGAGGGTAAAATCACAGTGAAGGACGTGATAAAAAAAACACTTATCGATGCTAATGCTGCTTAAAGCACAACATTCAGTGTAATGGTCATTAACACCCATGATCAGAATCAGGTGCAGATACAAACTAGATATTGCCACAAATATCTGAAACCCATTTACTACTTTAGCCTGAATGTATATATTTTGTACTGAACACTGAAGCTTCTGTCATTACTTGTTTGAAGTCAAGATAAGTTTGCATAATGCTTAACAGGCAGGCAGATTGTATTGCTACATGCAGTGTATTGGGTAGCAAGCTGTACGTACACCATACTGGATATCACATATAATAACTGGGTGTGAAAAATGCAGTTTAATTATGGGGTGGGGGCTTACTGATGGCAGGGGAGGTGGAGTAGTGTGATGTGTATGTGAGGGAGAGGGCTCAGGTTTTGGCAATGCCAGGGGCAGAAGGGCAGGGCAAACAAGGTCTTTAATTGTACATAAGTGTACTTACAATGATGATGTAGCCTACATGGAAACTTCCTGAGGTGTGTTATAGAGACAGTAAGTACACAGAGTTTACAAGAAAGCAATTACATGCTTCCAGCTGCTGCAAGAAGTCCTGTAGGTGGTTCATAACGCTCACTTCAACTTGTTCTTTGTTGTAACCCTTCTCACTGAACTCAGGATGGCTCGCCCCAAAGACAAAGTCAGCATCAGCCTGGTGAGAGAAACAACATATCATTATGAGTTTATCCAGAAAGACAGAGTGACAGTGGGAGAGAGTTGGTACTGCAAACGTCCCTCGTGACGCCATCGATTATTTATTTATTTATTTTTAGGAAAATTCTGCATATTGTTCCTTTAACTTAAATATCTTCATTAAAATTGTCCAATGACCCCACAACTGCTACGAGTCTATTGTCTATATAAGTAAAGGACATGATTGTTACTTAAAATAAGCTGGGTTTATGATTTGGAATTGGTATTTAAGTGGCATCAGTCAAAGTAGGGGGTGGGGGTGGTTCAGAGATATAGTTCTGTGGTTAATTACATCAGCGAGCCCATAAAGCTGCAGACTTTCATGTAGAAGAAGGGGCAGCAGCCGAAGTTTGGTATGAAGAACAGCAGCACTAAAATATAGAAGGGAAAAAGAAATTCAATATGAAATTAAATGTAACAAAGTAAAACATGAACATTAATGTAAGGACCTCTAAAACTAGGCCCCTTGGCCTAGGCCTTCTACTATTACTATTGCTGTATTGTGATACATGCATTATGTTACTGTGCTGGTTTAGTCAATCGCCGATATCTTTGGTTAGGAAGGACTAGAAACTAGAAACGCTAGACTGATATCCTCTGGTCAGGAAGAGAATTGCTTTCAATTCAACATCAATGAAGCCAACCCTAGGCCTCAGAGTTACATTAAGCGCTTTTTTTCCTTCATGAAGAGTAAATAAAATTGCCACGAGTATGGTTACACTAACATTCTTGACAGGGATCAGCAGAGTAAAAAAACTATTTTACTGAACAATTTCTTCCTTCTTTTCAACATTAACAGGTCCATTATAGCCACAGTTCAAAATTTCCTCAATCAGTTCAGTCATTGTAGCCTCTGTGGCCGACTCAACCTTAAACACACACACACACACACACACACACACACACACACACAAAAATGCCTAAGAGATAATTAAAGACACAGCGTGAGTACGATGGTGAATACTGTGTGTTTGTACCCGACAAGATGTGGAGGGGCGTTTACACCTCGATAAGCGCGATATTCACTAAATACATACACCATGGAGTTGATAGTGATAGTCTGATTGGCACCTTGCATGGCAGCCTTAGTCATCAGAATCATATATCACAATATCATATATGACCAAATATCTCAGTATTAATGTTGCTACAAAATTCCCTGACCTCCATGAATTCTGTAACAGCAGGGAATTCTGTATTACAAAGATGTGATGTCCAACATTTTACAGCAGTAAAACCCTTCAGACCTCTTACCTGGGAGATAAGTGATGTATACTGCGCATCAGAGACATCCTCTTTGGAAATGTGCTCAATCTGTATCTCCCTGTATCTGCACAAGTACTTGTAGCACCAAACATTGAGGGAGCAGGGTGGTGGTCCGCTCTGAACCAGACTTACCGCCCAGATTTATCTAGCACTCCTGAAAGAAACAGTATAAATTAGTAGAAACAGTCATGTCCTTAGACTAAAACATACTCAGGGAAGAAAGCAAGAAATAATTCTGGTCATTTTGAGCAAAATTTGAGCGAAACGGCATGCCACATATTAACAAATAACCATTTTACTTTTCATTCAAGTGAGGTAGGGCAAATGTTAGTAATGTAATCCCATAGGCATACCTGAAGTTTGCTTGATCAAGATCCAACATGGAATATTTGGGACAGTTTCCAGTCTGGTCACCCTCAAACAACTTCTGCTCAATCCAATTGAAAACAAAGAATGATTCAAATCACTATGGTATGTCACTACGGTTACTTCTATTGCAACTGAAAATAACTCAAAGTTATGAACGTATCTCAAAACTTGTTGATAATGAGAAGGGACCACGTGATTACATTTGGGTGATCAGTTGAAGCAAAGGGGAGTAAGTAATACAAAATCCAAGCTGTTTGGCGAAGGTTCTAGTTCCAATATATGTACCTGTGAGGAACTCCCTCCTGTATCAAGGCCTCCCCCATGAACCGGATTTTTAACCGACTGGTTGGCAATGCCGCCTTCTGAGCTTCCATTGAGCAAGGCCCCACTCCACCACATGGGATCTTGATGCAGTGAGAAGAAATTCTTCCTCATTGTTAACAGCAGCAGAGATGGCGTGCAGAACATCATTAAGGCTGAAGGAGAAATTAATGGGTGTTAGGCAGTGTGATTCTGGAAACTGTGTATTGTCTGTATTCTTTTAAGTCTGTGGTTGTCTGGTGTATGTATGTTGTATGTATGTATATGTGACATGCTTTACTCTGTGTGAGTATTTGCACCTTTGTGTCAGTGACTTTTTTGTTAGTTCAGTCCCTGGATTATTTGACATGAGGTACTTGGCCTCAAATGTTTAAGAGCCTTGGGTTATTTACTGTTGGAGACTATACAAGCACACAAACCTAGAAATGCTCATCTTCTGTTTTGAAGAATAAAGGCAGGTTTTCTGAAATGACAAAACACAAATACGAATTTGACAGTGAAACCCATATCCCCTGACCTAAAACAAAAGTGTACAAAAACTCATATAAAAGTTAAAGGTGGACTTTAAATACACAGATGTCAGCCTTTATGGTAACAGCTCGGGTAAGTTTAACTGGTCATTAATCCACTGGTGGGAAGACAAGTGCTTGGAGGGATATGCCTAACTAAATGCAACAATATTTTGACATATTTTCTAGATTGTGCTAAAAGATTCTCTTACCTCTCTTCACACTCACTGGCATGTGCCTCCAGCTCATTGGGAGGGAAATTCTGGCCACACGGTCTGCAACTGGAATCACTTAAATGTTTAACATAAAAGGTGGAGACAATAATAGCTCAAAATTAAACACTTAACATCACAACATACCTCTGTCTTTGAGGACACAAAAAGCACATCTTCCTCTGTAGGCTGTCAGGAGGAATGACAAAATTAAGACGTTGTGATGCGATACCAATATTAATTTTTCTTGATTGCATATATCTCTTATCTATCATTCATCTTTCAACAGATGTTTTTGCATTACCCGTTCATTACATTACAAACTACCTTAAAACTTCACATTACACCAGGTGGAACTGGCTACTATACAAGTAATGACCAAATCCACTGTAATGATAAGTCTCCTCTTTGTTCTCTTAAGACACTTTATTCAAGCTTAATGGTGCAACATGTCCAGGGGCAAAGTGACACTTATTTAGACAGATTGACATTTAATGTTTGCTGATTTACAGTACAGATTGTGTCATGTCTGTAATTGTGTAATATGTCCCTTATACTTTGTCCAAAACCAAAATACCACTGACTAGGAGAAGCTTGGGTTCGGGGGAACCTGATTGCCCTGCCGGAACGTTTGCAGCTGGCTACACGATGGACGGTTGGGAGAGGTGGAGGGTCGTGTGTCTGGCAGCTCTTTCTGTGGAGGACATTGAAGACATCTATCTATTTGGAACCATGATTACAGGCTTCTTGCTGATTGGATTGGGCATTGGCCTGGGTTATAGAGAAATGAAAAAGACGGCAACAGCTGTCAAAAGCCCCACTCGGCTGCCCGTCATGATTGAGGCAGTGGGCAGAGCTGCGGGAACTGTGGGCACTCAGATTGCGGCCATAGACCACAAAATGGATTACATCTTGGAGAAGCTCAAGGCGATGGACAATAACATGGAGATACTTACTGCCTCACAAAAGGATTTGGCTAAAATCGGAGCCCAGTTTGGACATAGAGAGGTTTGAAAATGGTAAGCCTCTCGCCCTAAAACCCTAACATTCCAATTCCATCTGTTTCGGCCTCCCTAATCAGCGAAGGCCTTGGCCAAGGCCATCACTGGAAAAACAACTCCCCTGGAGAACAAGGCGGGGAGACGCTCTCGTTTCCTTACCCCCATCTACAAGACACCGGCGGATTGTTGTCTCTGTCTGGGTTCTGATCAAGGTTGTCTCCATGGCTACTGGCTGTGTTATCGCTGTGTCACCCTGCGGACTGAGGCTCACAGATTGGAGGCCATAAGAAGCGACTCTCTGGCCGTTACACACACAAACTTATACACTTCTACTGACACGCAATTCACCACCCCACGCCTTTGCCGCTTCATACCCTTTTATGTACCTTTTATCCCCCCTCCTTCTCGATGCAGGTCTTGTATTCTATATGTGCTTGTGTGCTGAGGTGTTTTTTTGCCCCCTACACTGTGCTCCCCATTGGAGCATAGTCTAGTGATGCCTTTTTTTCTCCTCCTCTCTCCTCATATTATGCTGTATTGTGCCTTTCATCCCCCCCTAATTTGGAACATGGGCGGCGCAGGCATCCGGCAGCGGCCCCTTTCTCTCCCACCACAGGGGAGTGAAAAATGCAGTTTCGATTCCTTTGTATGTCTTGTACATGTGAAGAAATTGACAATAAATTCATACCATACCATACCATACTTTTGAAAAGGTACCAATTATGTCACCTTCTGATTTGAGTTTACCTCAAAGTCTTGTTAATGATGCCACCTCACCTCATCATGGGTGTAGTTCTCTGGTATCAGCATGGACCTGTGTCCCAAACCAGCTTGCAGATGGAAAATTTCTTAACTGCCTATGGGAGTGCGTTCAAGAAATTTGTGTAAGAGATAAAATATAACTTGCATCTCTTTCACTGGTGTGAAGTGGTTGGCAGGCCCTCAAACACACTGGTGCTTTCCCTTGGCTCCAAAAAGGGCTGGAAAAGACCTGTGATGATGAGAACATTGCATTACACAATACAATTACACATCTCACTAGCTATAGTTTGAGAATTTAAATTGACTAATGTAAGGGATAAGTCAGTCTGGCATGGAAACCAAAAACGATGAAGGACCTTGACATTTCTGTGTGCACACTGGGTCGGCCATCTCTGTCCCTTTCCTGACTCGTTCCCTGTCTGTTAGAATGACACCATGCTCAGAAGATGGATCACAATATTTTATGCTGAGTAGTTAACATTTAAATGAAGCAAAATGATTGAATTGGTATACATGTTAATCAGTGTTATTCGTTATGAAACTAGACACAACACCTTGGAGTCTCTGGGGCAGTTTGCTGTTGGCACTGGGCCTAGGGTTGGCTCTGTATTGGGGACTGGGGGAGTTGGTCACTTATAAGTTGTCTCCCTAACAAAAGTATAAAAATGCAGCAGCAGGTTGGAAGAGCTACACATCCACTTAATATGTAACAATTTATACCACGGCTTGATTTAATTCCCAATTGTGATGCGCTGTTTGTAACGTTGATTAATTTTCTGTATGCGCACACCTATGAAGTGGTCCCTGTTTACAGACCGTGTTACGCTTGTGTATCAATGCGTCAAGTTCGTGGTGAACTGTAATAAATGGTAAAGATGTGACAGCTTTAGCAAAATAACAAGCAGATGGAAATACAAGGAGTAGCAACAAATGACATGCCTCTGAGTTGGTTTTTAGTGCTACCACACTTCATTTGGTCTTCCAGTCAACATAATTTTCCTAAGCTAGGCTTAACAGAACTTTGGAATGGCTAGTGTGACAGTGCCAATAAGGGAGGGACACCAAGTTCTGATTCCCCATTGTTACCCACTACCCTCTATTAACACTTGAGAGGAACACACAGGTTAGGGGTACGAACAACAGAAGCATGGTTATTTATACCCAAAATATATACTCTTTTAATTTTGTACAGAGTACTCAAGTAGTGAGTAGTGAATTAAAATAAAGGCTTTAAGATACCAATGACAGTCAAAACACACAACACTCAATGGGCTTACTGGTGATGCGCTGAAACCCCTGGTGAAAACATCCCCAAAATCAAATTGGTCACACTGTGAGTCCAAACAAAATTAAATAATCCACTACGAACAATATGAAATAATTCACAGTAAGCAAAATGAAGTAACACACAGCAAGCAAAATGAAGTAACATGCAACAAACAACATGAAATGACACACAGCAAGCAAGGTTTGTTAATACAGCATACAGGGAATGCTTCAAGACCACCTCCATAGTGCCAGTGCCGAAACACTCATCACCTACGTGCTTGAATGACTACCGCCCTGTAGCACTCTGCACTCTGCTGCTATAGCCCTTGGACTGCACATCTGTACATCTGTATATACTTAATACATCTGTACATAACTATCGCTAGCATCTGTATATTGCACATCTGTATATACTTCTGTACATCTGTATCTACTTAATACATCTGTACATAACTATCTGTATTGCCATTTATATTGAATCTATACAGCACATCTGTATATTACCCTCATTATCTCTGCACCTTACATGTATATTGCTCTTCTGCCTAATTATTATTACTACTCTTATCTGAATATTATGTGGCAAGGCTGATTCGCAGCGCTGGTGTAAACGCCCACCTGTGGGTGGTAGTGCCTACGTCGCTTCCTTTTATTCTGACGCAGCTAGTCATTTGGTTGTTTGTTGCGTGGGTGCTCATGGTCGGTCGCGGGAAGAACACATGTAGGTTTTCTGGTTATTCCTTCTTATTTAACTTGGGTACAATTTTACATATTGTGTACTTGTATTGCACCGCCGGGAGTTGTTTTAATTGGTGTGATCTGCTACGGCAGCGAAACTGAGTGAGTGACTGAGCCGTAAGTGTAGCCGTGCTGCTGAATTGGTGCGTTGGCACTTACAAGCTACGAAGTGCGTCACAGGGTTCATCACCCCACATCACTCCGTTCTTTCTCTCTCTCTGCCTGTTGACTGTGGGCAGTTCCACGCCAACGAAAGGTACATGGGGTTTTGGGGTACATGGGGTTTTGTTTGGACTCCCAGACTGCCTGCCTGTGGGCAGCATTGTGTGCAGAAAGTCTCTGTGTGGGTTTATTTTCTTATTTTTTTGATTTGTGCCTCATTTATGTTGATCTAACAATCAATTTCAGTCTTGCTATGTTATTAATTATTTATTTCCATACTGGAGCAATAAAGATACACAGATTTGTTGCACTCCTGTCTCTCTCTATTCATTCAGTTGAATAGCCTGTAGCCTAGTGACATTACAGTAAGTGGTCACATAGTTGCAACATACCACAATAATTTGCTCTTTAACTGTACATATTGCATTTACTGTATATACTGCACTTGCTGTTCTTTGCACTTCTGATTAGATGCCAAACCGCATTTCGTTACCTGTATTTATACATGAGTGATGACAATAAAGTTGAATCTAATCTAATCTAATGCCACGGATTACATCTAATGTTAGCGGGGTTATTGGCTGCACAGTCACCAGAAGCATACATAAATGGACAGACACTATACAGACGATGGACAAAAAAATTTAGCAATTAAAAAAAAGACAAACAAGCTCCATGCAACCGGCACACCAACATACACATACAGCGAACAACCACACACACGTACAAAAATAAACTGCCAGCACCCAGTCGCAGGCGGCCTAGCTGCCAGGTAGCCAGCCACCACAAAGCAGGACGACAGACGGGAAAATGGCAACAAAACAGGCAGAGGGCAAAACAGCAACACTGACCCTCACCGTTGGATGTCACACGACTCCTAGGGGAAATATAGGAGTAATTATTTACTCTACTGTTAACCCTAGCTGCAGCAAATGGAGGGAAAAGAGGCATGAACCTACTGGGCAGTAGCTGACACGCCACAGAGAGGTCAGCCTGTTGAACCGTCTTATGAGATTATTGCTGTAAGCCACAGAGTCAACACGTTACCCTGCTAGTTAATACTATTCGGTGCCTCTAAAAGTAGTTTTAAGTACATACCTGAGCTACGACCAACAAGTGCGTCGGAGGGTAATGATAGAACAGCACTGCTAGCTAGTAAGCATAAGCAACGCAGCCACGGCTAGAATGTACACAAACCGTAAATACTCAAACATATCGGAATGCAGGAAATTCAAACGCAATGAAAAGGCAACATACCAACAAGCCGGTGGAAAAGGAATTAACGTCTGGTTAGCCAATTACAACGCATGTGGGGGCGAAGATGCAAGGACCGTCGTTTAAGTGCAGGTACAATCCTGTTACACTAGCTTGACAACCAAAGGCATAGAACTAACGACTGGGTCTTGGCCATAGCAGCCTCAGAACCTCCAACGTGCATTGACTTTCTGATATACGAGCGCCATGTCGTCAATTATCCCTTATATAAATAACTTAGACATTATCAAATCAGATTTAAATTACGATTAAACAAATAAGTCCATATTTTCTGTTAATATCAAAGGGAAGCACTAAACGTAGGCGGACTAACGACAACTCCTCATTCTCAATATAGCACCTGCCATACACAGCGACAGACTGTCAGCGGAACCCGGCGGTGTCAAAGACATTCAATCACGAGTAGTTATTAAAATTAATCACGCTGAAGACACGACCAGCCTACGTTCACTTTCACTCGGTGCTATTCACTGAGTAAAAAGGTGTCATTATTCTTTGCACTGCAGTTTGTAGACCAGTTCCAGCGCTCGTTGCTAAAATCATAACTGAAACATACTAATCTGACATCACAGTGAACATGATTTGTTTAAGCTCACCTAGTGAAACGTTTCAACAAAATAGCTATGATATTTTTAATCAAAAGAACGTTAAAATAAATGTAAAACTGCCATTACCGTATTTGTCATGTCTGCAGTCATGGTCGCTCCAGTCTTCACACTTGTTCCTCCTCCGTTTAGTGGGCACTGTGCTCAGAAAGGAAGGTGCTGATTGGCCGAAGAGGAGTCCTGTGTATCTGTGCTCGATTGCTCTTCCTCCATCCTTAAACTACCCGGTTATGGATCACAGTAAAATTGTGTTTGAATTTTGAGAACTAAACGTGAATTCAAATTCAAATTATAGTATTCAGATTCAGTTTTCAATGCAAGGATTCAACTTAATAAATTTCACACTATGTGCAGTTATTCTAGTTTAGCTATTCAAATTCAATTATAAAGTCTTTGAATTCAGTTTCTGGTGGCACATATTTCTGCCCATAAACATTACTCATTCATCTAACCAGCCCCAGTTTATCCCTTAACCTCTGAAGGATGTCTTCCTCACTCCGTAGTCCAGTTCTTAATGCACTTGATGTCCTGTGATGCCAGAAAAGGTACAGTGTCTCTGGGACCATCAGGGAATTTCAACCGGAAATGTACAGGCTTGATATTGTGTTTCATTGTAGTTCATTTGCCTCCCAAATGTGTCCTTCAGAGGATGACACTCACAGGGAAAAGTCTGTGCAACAATACAAGGACTGCCACCATCTTTGCACTTGAAAAAAAAAGATAGCCCATGACTCCATCCTCCAGTTCAACCATTAACTTTTTTCCTTCAGAAGCAGGGATGACTCGCCCATGGTAATCACACACAATATCTCCTTTGGAGACAGGCACAGTGGCAATTACACCTACACAAAACAGAAAAAGGAAATATGACTGTCATGTCCTCACAAAACTTTGACGCTGCTTTTTATATGTCATCCAATGTTTGTTGTTTGCTCACCTTTTCCCTTGCTTTCTCCAAAGTCCTTAATGTCAAACCCCTTCCATTTCTGGTCAGTGACTGCCTTTATAATTTTCTCATCTTCTTCAATGACCATCTTCTCCGTTGATATCCAATGTTGACGAATGTCTTTAAATTCTGGAAGCTTTGTGTTCCATTTCTCTTTAAAGATGATGAATCCATGTCAGTTCACACCTGCCAAAGTGAACTGAAATAAATTTTCAGTTGGAGTCAGTAAACAAATCATAAACAATGAAAAGCTGTTCAAAGAATTGCATATAACACTGTGCTCCTTGTCTTCCAGAGTGTTTACAACATACTGTTTTCAAGACAGATGCTTACATTTTGTGCACTGCTTGCACTGCTCTCTCTACCACTTGTCGTAAACACTGCAGTCTTTATATCCAGCACTTATCTTCATCTGTTTTGTGGCCGGTAGGAAAGAACTTTCAGGACTTTCAGGCACACAATCTTCAACTCTTCACTCAATATTACATCCATAATTGCAATCACAAGACATACCTTTCACCAGACTCCAGTGGATTGTCGCTGCTGGGCGCAGCACTCTTGCTGATCTGCTCGCAACAGAGATAATGGTAAAAAAATGTCGGTGTATGTGACCTAATTTAATTTAAATGCATGGGAGGAAGGGTATCCTAATTTATAAAGTGGGTTTGTGTGTGTGTGTGTGTGTGTGTGTGGCTATGACCTAGAACAACACCTCTTCCCGTGTGTTATGCAAGTTTTTTTGTTTTATCTGTACACAGTCCCGGTAAAATTAAATAAAATCATTCATTCATTGAATATGGATTGTGGTTGAAGTACTTTTGAAATAGGCACTACCGCCAAAGACTAAGTTCTAAATCTGAATTTGCATTTGCAATGTGTTTTATACACACACATATATATATATATATATACACACACACACACACACATACATATATACAGAGATGTGTAATCCACTGAGCTTTGCTATCAAAAAGTTTGCTGCTTATCTTCATTTAGGTGTTCATGGAGGACTTAAACTTAGACAGCTTGCTGGTTATCAGTCACCAAGGCTAAAATTCCTTTGGTAGGCATTGGTACATCTACGTTCAGTCTGCAGTCTTCAGAGCCTAACGTCTACAAAACTGTATTTTGTCATTTATTTTTTGGTCAGAGGAGCCACACATTGCAAAACACCCTAACCTAACTCTGCTGAAGGAAATGGTAACACAGGGCACAGAGGCTGAAAGTGTTAGATAACACAACATTATTTTCTCTGAATAGAGAACTGACCCAAAATATTTGTCCAGGTACTGGGCTACAGCTGACCTGTCCCTAAGACTTGTTTGTGAATAGAGCATGGGTCAGTCATTTCAAAACAATCAAAACAAATGAACACACTTTACTGTACCGTGAGTGACATAACTTTATCATACACAACTGAAATTTCAACTTACCTAGGGTCTTCTTTGAGACAGGCTAACACCTTTATGTGGTCTATGGCAACAGGCAGATGATCCTTGTTCAAAACTGTGCAGCCAACGAAAACACAAAGACAAGTCTGAAAAAAGAGGATAAAATGCTTGTGCTTGGCAAGGCAACTTCTATATTGTGCATCATGGGGAGTGTGATCCAATCATTACTTTGGACAGTGGTGGGTTACACATGTGGCAGCGGTCCTCCATGTGATACTCATGGTAGCGGATTCCACATCTGATAGTTGTGGTAGCGGTCTAAACATGTGATAGTTGTAGTCTTTGCACCATAGCTTGGAGTTCAGCTGGTCCCCCTTGTGAGAGCCCCAGGCACAACACTCCCTAATAATACACAATACACATTAATTAATAATAATAACAACAACAACAAAGGGATGTTGGGATTATGGGTGCAAGTGTTTTTTTTTATTTGCCACAAAAGCGCTGCATCTCAATTTTCCAACACCACCGGCCACAAGTCTTTCTGAGGTGACATTGCTGACATACAGCCCTCTCTAGATCTGGGATTCATATATGGGTCTTGTCATAGCATGTTTTCACTCTGGGTCCCCTTGTGGGAGCTCCAGGCACGACACTCCCAAAGAGTTTGTCTTAGTCAAAACATCAAAAATTCATCTATTTAAGGACAAGGACAGACAAATATTGTTGGCTTACATGTTTCAGTACAGTTGCATACCTGGTGGAATTATTTTGCAAGACTGCTATTCAAAGACCCATAAATGATGACACCACATTCAAATCACAAGGGGGAATCAGAATCAGTCTAATTGACTCTCCATACATTCAACAAATAGACAAGTCAAATGGACAAATGGAAAGATATAGACACATACTGTATAATGGAGGCAACTATGTCCACATAGCAGCTATCTACATGATGAAGGCCTACAAATAAGTGATAATATTGCAGACAAAGTAGAGTGACATCACATTCAAAACATTAGGAGTGGGATGTAAAGTGCAGAGTAATAGTTTATTAAAGTGTCTGTTTTCCAAATCACGTAGCATTGGATTCTTGTCAAGGCTAACTTCACTAAACTAGCTAACGGCAGCTAGTAGAGATTTGCGTTGGAGGCTACTCATGGCTAAGTTAGCTTTGACAAGAATCCAATGCTACGTGATTTGGAAAACAGACACTTACCGAGCTGGCCTGTGGTGGTAGCCCTGTGGGGGTTGCTGTCGCTGTCATCGTCGCTGTAGAGAGATTTTGGATTGCCGCCAGAACGGCTCTGCCGTCTGCCGATGTTTTCTGCTAAGATGGTTGCAAACCAACCACAAGAACAGTTGAAGATTCTATCAGATGAAGGTAGGCGAGAAAGGCTCTTGCTGAGCAAGCGATGCCAAAGTCAGTCAAAGGGCCATAATGGAATTTGCATATTAGTTAAATAGTTTCACTTGAAACATTTAGATTTAACATTTAGATTTACATGTAACATTTAGGTTTAACATTTATATTTAACATTTTGTTTTCATATTTAGATTTAACATTTATATGTAGGTTTAAATTTAACATTTAGATTCAGTATTTAGGTTTAACATTTAGATGTTACATTTAATATTTAGATTAAACTATTTAAAATATCTATAAGATGACAAATATTGAGGTGCTTAAAGCTAGATATTGGAAACTCAATGTTCATTTGAGAGGACACAGATCCAGCACACCGATGTTTTCTGCTAAGATGGTTGCAAACCAACCATAAGATCAGTTGTAGATTCTACCAGATGAAGGAAGGCGAGAAAGGCTCTTGCTGAGCAAGCGATGCCAAAGTCAGTCAAATTGCGCCCTCTCGTGGCCATAGTGGAATTTGCATATTAGTTAAATAGTTTCACCTGAAACATTTAGATTTAATATTTAGATTTAAAATTTATATTTATATTTAAATTTAACATTTAGACTCAGTATTTAGGTTTAACATTTAGATGTTACATTTAATATTTAGATTAAACTATTTAAAATATCTATAAGATGACAAATATTGTAATAAATGTGCAAAAACTTGACACCCATTTTTTAAACACTATTTAAAGCTGAATGTGACAAAATGTTTCTGTAATTTTCAGCACGGGCCACTTTACAAACGGCACCCCATAACATACTGGATAATGGAGGCAACTATGTCCACATAGCAGCTATCTACATGATGAAGGCCTACAAATAATTTTCTAGACAAAGTAGAGTGACATAATATTTAAGACACATGGAGTGGGATGTAAAGTGCAAAGTAATAGTTTATTAATAATAAAATTATCTGAACTTTCTTTTGAAATAGTGTGATTATTATTTGTTTACAGTCAATATTTACATGACAGCAGAACAAAGAGGACACGAGAAATGAGCAAAAGGCAACATATTAATCAAGATGGATCGGCTTGGATTTCACACCTCCATAACATCTTTAAATTCCTGAAGATTGATTGTTCCCAACTTGGACTTAAGTGTAGAAACACATGACACTGATGTGAAAAATGCTCTAGTGAATAATATGTGAATATTGAATTTATTACACAGTCCACACCACAGTCTCTGTGTGAATGTGTTTGGTTATGTATCAGTCACCTGATTTAAATTGCAAACCAACTAAGTCCCAACTCACATTGAAGAAAGAATCTAACCCGTTCTACATAGGAAAAACACAGAAGACACTTAAGACAAATGGTCTGCTTAATACAGTAATATGGCCTTCATACCACCTTCATAGAGATGGGATTATGGTCCTATGATCAAACATTTACAGTTAGTAGTTACTAAGTAGTTAACTTAGTCACTAGACATTTTGTGATGTATATGTCTGGATTGATTGTTTGATTGTTTACATTAAAATTACTATCCCAGACTTCTGAGAACGTCTGGAATGACGAGAAGACCATAGAGAAAGTTTAAAACAATTTACCCTACAAGCTCTTTTTAAAATAAACCTGCGCTGCTAGCAATAATCTTTCATTTGCCATTGAAAGATATGTCCAGTTGTAAAAAGCTTAAAAAGTGCCTTGCGCTAAATGACCACAAGAGGGCGACTACAGACCACTCTAATGTGGATGAGGAAAATAGCAAATGGCCGCCAGCATGGCCAGTAGTATAAGCAATGTTACAGTGCGGTACTGGCAGAATTGTGAGTGAAATAGGCTTAGTGTGTCCACATTATAAATTCCCAAGCATGTAGGTGAGGAACAATCGGCAGTATCCAGTCTAGGCACGAAAATGATGGGTCTAGACATGAACTTTAACATCTTAAGTAGGCTATAAAACAAAATAAAAAAGAGCCTCACTTGTGCTCTGTCTTGATGTGGTGTGGGGGCTTAAAAAGTCTATATTATTGCAGGATCTCTCACTTCCCTACTATGACTAAGGCCTGCACCAAAGGGTGTATTACAAATCCTGTAATGTAGCATTTTTCCAATGTATCATCTGTCACTGGCTGAAACTAACATTTAGTGATGTGTATGTGTGGATTGATAGTTTGCATTAAAATTACTCTCTCAGACATCTGAGAACGTCTAGAATGACGAGAAGAGCATAGAGAAAGTTTAAAAGAATTTACTCTACAAGCTCTTTTTTAAATAAACCTGCGCTGCTAGCAATAATCTTTCATTTGCCAATAAAAGATTTGTCCTGTTGCAAAAAGCTGAAAAGGCGTCGTACGCTAAATTACCACAAGAGGGCGCCTATAGACCACTCTAATGTGGATGAGGAACTGTATAAGCAATGCTACAGAGCGGTACTTGCAGAATTGTGAGTGAAATAGGCTTAGTTTGTCCACATTATACGTTCCCAAGCATGTAGGTCAGAAACAACTGGCATTACAATTACTCTCCCAGACTTCTGAGAACGTCTGGAATGACGACAAGAGCACAGAGAAAGTTTAAAACAAGTTACCCTACAAGCTCTTTTTAAAATAAACCTACGCTGCTAGCAATAATCTTTCATTTGCCATTAAAAGATATGTCCGGTTGCAAAAAGCTTAAAAAGTGCCGTACGGCAAATGACCACAAGAGGGCGGCTATAGACCACTCTAATGTGGATGAGGAACATTGGGAATGACCGCCAAATTTCAAATTCAACTTTACTGTGACCCACATCCGGGTAGTTTAAGGATGGAGGAAGAGCAATCGAGCACAGATACACAGGACTCCTCTTCGGCCAATCATCACCTTCCTTTCTGAGCACAGTGCCCACTAAACGGAGGAGGAACAAGTGTGAAGACTGGAGCGACCATTAGTGCAGATATGACAAATATGGTAATGAAAAATTTACATATATTTTAACGTTCTTTTGATCAACTGTTGTTAATGTAATAGCTTTTTTAACAATTCGGTTTAATCGGCGATCTTAAATCATGTTCACAGTGATGTCAGACGACTAGTATGTTTCAGTTATGATTTTAGCAACGAGCGCTGGAGCTAGTCTACAAACCCCTGCAAACAATAACGACACCTTTTTACTCAGTAAATAACACCGAGTGAAAGTGACCGTAGGCTGTCTTCAGCGTGATTACTTTTAATAACTACTCGTGATTGAATGTCTTTGACACCGCCGGGTTCTGCTTAGAGTCTGTCGCTGTGTATGGCAGGTGCTATATTGAGAATGAGGAGTTGTCGTAAGTCCGCCTACGTTTAGTGGTTCTCTTTGACATTTACAGAAGATACAGACTTATTTCTCTTCTTCTTTTTATCTTAAGACGCAGAGCCAATTCCTGCCACGGAATATGTATACGGAGGAAGGACCCATGACATCACCGTTTAATATTAATTTGCTCCGTGTACGACAATGAGTTAGGCTAACAAGCCTGTACGTTCACACCAGAAGCGACCAAAGCGACCAGGTCACCGAGGTCGCTGAAGAAGCTTCGCTGTTGAGTTCGCTTTGTTCGCTCATGACGTATCATTTGGAATGTTAGTCATTTAAAGGGCCGCAGCCAAAAAACGCTTCCCCGACCAACAGTTGTGAAAGCGGTGATGTATGCGTAGGGCGAAACATTGATGTACTTGAACTTTGACATGTTTGGTTAATAAAGGAATAAAAGAGTATAAAACGTCTACATGCTCTGACTGCTGAAAAATATTCATATTCATATTCATACAATGATTCATGAATTATTTAGGCCGCTGACTGTAAACATCAGTTTACTTAAATCGCATCATTCTTCGCATTAAATTGCAATCTCGTTTTAAATATGATTATGTTTGTAGCAGTATTTAAAAACTTGGCCTTGGTCGAGGCAGTCCACAAGAGCAAAGCAGTTGCGGATAAAATCCCGCTTAAAACTACTAGCCTTAACAATTGGCTAAAGATTTACTGTAAAGAGCAAATTAAATGTACTCCCGCTTAATACAATGCAGAATGTGTTCTATAAATACTAGCAAGTATCATTTCTGTTTCATCATCTCAGCATGGAAGACCAGGTTCTTGTCTTGTCTGTCCCACTACCTCCGCAATTTTCTCCCACGCTTCACTTTTTTTGTTTGCATCGCTGAAGCAAAACAGGATTGGGTCAAGGGTTGAGTTACAATTATATCGTTGTCCTGCCTCTAACCATGATTTTCTCAATCTACATACTGATAATACTGTATTGTGTTTTAGGGAATCCAAATTGAGGATATTGATTGGGAGAGCTTAGGGGGGCTTGTGACAACTCCACCAACCCAGAGGAGGAGATTGTGGTCAGTTTCCAGAGGGGCCACACCCAACAGCTCCGAATGACCATCGACCTGGGGGTGCACATCAGCGACGACCTCTCCTGGACCACCAACACTGCATCACTGGCCAAGAAAGCACAGCAGCGTCTCTACTTCCTGCGCAAACTGAAGCAGGCAAGTACTCCACCACCCATCATGACTGCATTCTACAGAGGACCCATAGAGAGCATCCTTACCAGCTGTATCACTGTGTGGGGTGGGAGCTGCACTGACTACAACAGGAAGGCTCTACATCGTGAAGACAGCTGAGAGGATCATTGGTCAGAGGATCATCACTCCCCTCCCTGCAAGACCTGTACACCACCCGCCTCACCCGAAAAGCCATCACAATGGTCAGTGATGCAAGTCACCCAGCACACAGTCTGTTCAGTGTCCTGCCCTCTGCAAAGAGGTACAGGAGCCTCTGCTCCCGCACTACCAGAATCGCCAACAGCTTCATCCACCAGGCTGTCAGACTGCTGAACTCTTTCCCCTCCCCACTCCCAGCTCCAGCCAGCAGAAGCACCAGGCGTCTAGGAAGACACTGGACTCACCCCCCCCAACCGAAACTCTGCATATGCAAATTGCAGGGGCAGCTACCTCTAAATGCACAAAGCTGGAACACTCAGTGAACTTCACCTCATGCCTTGTCTGTCTTGTCATGCCCTGCTACATTAGTAGTGTACTTAGGGTTCTATGTCTTGTCTCATCATACCTGTTATGTTAGGTCATACCTAATGTTAGGTAGTAGCACTAGGCAAAAGTAGCCTTAAGCTACTTGCACTTTATTTATTTATACAACCTTAGGATTAGAATTGTCTTGTTGTGCATCTGCACTTTACTGTTGTCCACGTACACGCATGGGATACTGGGAAACGTAATTTCGATTCCTTTGTGTCAAGTACATGTGAAGAAATTGACAATAAAAGTTTTGCTTCCTGATACCTTGGCTTTCCCATTGGACTACCTCGGCATTGCACCTCTGGTGGTCCTCACCTATCATGGCTTACCACCAAGATTCCCCTCCTGAGACCTTGGCCCCCCACTGGACTATCTATGAACTGCAACCTCTGTGTTTTGTTTTCATTCCCCATGTGCTTCTGTTCTGTTGCCTGCCCTGCCCCTTTCTCCTCCCCTGCTCTACACCTGCTCCTCATGATTCTGTTTTCCCCGTAATGAGTTTCAGCTGCTCCCTGTTTCTCCTAGTGCTCCTGCCCCCTATATAAACCCCAGTTTTTTTCTGTTCCTGGTCTGATCATCTGACCTCGTTCCTCGTCTATTGTAAGTCTGTATCTAGTCTGCTCACCTACCCGTGAGTTCTGTTTCCGTGTTTTTACCTGCTCTCGTTTCTCGCGTCTGCCTCGTGGAATTCTTTTGAGCTTTTTGTTTCTTCCTGAACCTTTTGAGGAAGTTTAGATAACTGTCTTTGTACCTTTTGGATGTT
The DNA here is from genome assembly GCA_027481765.1 of Tenualosa thibaudeaui. Classification (NCBI taxonomy): domain Eukaryota; kingdom Metazoa; phylum Chordata; class Actinopteri; order Clupeiformes; family Clupeidae; genus Tenualosa; species Tenualosa thibaudeaui. The sequence goes on along the minus strand of JAIFZK010000150.1, from coordinate 2,529,848 downwards.
TTTGAGTTTCCTCTGTTTTCCCCGAACCCCTGCCCTTTTTGATACCTGTTTTTGGAAACCCTTTGTTGGATTACTTGTGTGTTTTTGCCTTACCGAGATCTCCTGAGCTTTCTTCCACCGCGTACTGCTTTTTGTATAGTTTCTTGCTCTTTGTGAAATAAACCGTGCTGATCTGCATTTGGGTTCCTGTTTGAGTCTTAACGAACTTTACAAAAAGTGACTGACTTTGGTTACCGTGCCAGAAATGGAATGTCCACTGAAGACAGAGGACACTGAAACGCTTTGCCTTGCCATTGATCCCCTTTCTCATTCAAATAGTTTTGGAAGAGACATTTATTTGACCACACTCGCTCATGCTTTGTACCTACTTCACCATCATTGACAGTCATGCCTGTGCTAGAGGACTTTTAATAACTTGTGATGGGACAATTCCAGTGTAGGACCACATGTATCCAGGCAACTTGTAGACCACCTTTCACCATTTACAGCAAACTAATTAAAACTAAATGTATAAAATGCCACAAAGTTGTATTTTGCTTTCATACTTTTTTTTTTTAATCAGACACCATCACATAAATTCTGACAACCACAAGGAGGAGGATAAAATCACAGTGAAGGACGTGATGAAAACACTTATCGAAAACATGCTAATGCTGCTTAAAGCACAACATTCAGTGTAATGGTCATTAACACCCATGAACAGAATCAGGTGCAAATACAAACTAGATTTTGGTATAAATATCTGAAACCCATTTACTACTTTAGCCTGAATGTATATATTTTGTACTGAAGCTATGGAAAAAAAAGTAGCACTAGATATTTTCAACGTCAGTATTTCACATAAGCCTGGTGAAATGCCTGGCTTAGATGAAAGGCTTCTGTCATTACTTGTTTGAAGTCAAGATAAGTTTGCATATGCTGAACAGGCAGGTGGATTGTATTGCTACATGCAGTGACTGTTGGGTAGCAAACTGTATGTACACCATACTGGATGTCACAAGTGTGATTGAACTCCACAACGACTCTGAAGTTTCTCTTTTCTTCTGGTAAGACGGGAATGTGGCCTTGTCCTGTCAGCCACTGGAGAAATGTACTGGGGGACAGGTGACCTGGATAGTTACCCACCTCTGGATGTTCATCTTTTCAGAGACAGATGAAAAAAACAATCATGTATATGAAACATTGGACAGTTTACCTGTAGCGACACAGGTAAATCTAATATCTGACAAGGAAAGTTTATCACATATAATAACTGGGTGTAAAAAATAAAATGCAGTTTAATTATGGGGGTGGGGGCTTACTGATGGCAGGGGAGGTGGAGTAGTGTGATGTGTATGTGGGGGAGAGGGCTCAGGTTTGGGCAATGGCAGGGGCAGAAGGGCAGGGCAAACAAGGTCTTTAATTGTACATAAGTGTACTTACAATGATGATGTAGCCTACATGGAAACTTCCTGAGGTGTGTTATAGAGACACTGAGTACACAGAGTTTACAAGAAAAAGACTAAATAAGCAATTACATGCTTCCAGCTGCTGCAAGAAGTCCTGTAGGTGGTTCATAACGCTCACTTCAACTTGTTCTTTGTGTGTGTGTGTGTGTGTGGGGCGGGGTGGGGTGGGGTAGGGGGTGTCCCTTCTTTCACTGGGATGTGTATATGATGTATATGGTGGATATGTTATGTTATATGGGATATATTTATGATGTTTATATGCTGCTGGACACCTTAATTTCCTCTGGGATTAATAAAGTAACTCTACTCTACATCCCTACTAAAGCGTACATCTATCAACTCACCTTCATCTCCTCTCCTGGCAGATGTTTGGATACTGGTTCATTACATCAGCGAGCCCATAAAGCTGCAGACCTTCACGTAGTTGGGAGAGAAGGGGCAGCAGCCGAAGTTTGGCATGAAGAACAGCAGCACTAAAATATAGAAGGGAAAAAGAAATTCAATATGAAGTTAAATGTAACAAAGTAAAACATGAACATTAATGTAAGGACCTCTAAAACTAGGCCCCTTGGCCTAAGCCTACTATAACTATTGCTATAACTATAACTATTAACTAGTATAACTATTGTATTATGATACATGCATTATGTTACTGTGCTGGTTTATCAACAGTAGTATCTTTGGTTAGGAAGGGCTAGAAACTAGAAACGCTAGACTGATATCCTCTGGTCAGGAAGAGAATTGCTTTCAATTCAACATCAATGAAGCCAACCCTAGGCCTCAGAGTTATATTAAGCGCTTTTTTATGACGAATAAATAAACTTAAATAAAATTGCCATGAGTACAGTTACACTAACATTCTTAACAAGGATCAGCAGAGTTAAAAAAAGATATTTTACCAAACAATTTCTTCCTTCTTTTCAACATTAACAGGTCCATTATAGCCACAGTTCAAAATTTCCTCAATCAGTTCAGTCATTGTAGCCTCTGTGGCCGACTCAACCTTAAAAACACACACACACACACACAAATGCCTAAGAGATAATCAAAGACACAACATGAGTACGATGGTGAATACTGCGTGTTTGTACCCGACACAGATGTGGAGGGGCCTTTACACTTCGATAAGCACGATATTCAACAAATACATACACCATGGAGTTGATTGTTAGTGATAGTCTGATTGGCACCTTGCATGGCAGCCTTAGTCATCAGAATCATATATCACAATATTTTTGACCAAATATCTCAGTATTGATGTTGCTACAAAATTCCCTGACTTCCATGAATTCTGTGACAGCGGGGAATTCTGTATTACAAATGTTACGTGCTGGCTCAGGGCACGCAACATTAAGCGGGAAGACCAGGCGGTTTCATATTGATAATCAAAATATTTATTAAATGAATAAAGTTAAATGAACAATAATCAAAGATAAGTATAATAAGTGTGGTGCATGTCAGTGTAATGAGAAAACAAAAGTGTTGTCGATAATCAGTCAGATTTCACCAGCACTCCTGAAAGAAACAGTATAAATTAGAAGAAACAGTCATGTCCTTAGACTAAAAAATACTAAGGGCAGAAAGCAAGAAATAATTCTATGCGTAGCATAACATTTTGAGCAAAATTAAGTAATTTGAGCAAAACGGCATGCCACATATTAACAAATAACCATTTTACTTCTCATTCAAGTGAGGTAGGGAAAATGATAGTAATGTAATCCCATAGGCATAGCTAAATTGCTTGATCAAGATCCAACATGGAATATTTGGGACATTTTCGAATCTGGTCAGCCTTAAAAAGCTTCTGCTCAATCCCTGCAACCATCTCTTTGAAAACAAAGAATGATTCAATGTCACTATGGAAGTCACTACGGTTACTTCTATTGCAACTAAAAATAACTCAAAAACGGATTTCAATTAAACTTTCAGGAAATGTTGATAATGAGAAAGGAACATGTGATTACATTTGGGTGATCAGTTGAAGCAAAGGGGAGTAAATAGTACAAAATCCAAGCTGTTTGGCAAAGGTTCTAGTTCCAATATGTGTACCTGTGAGGAACTACCTCCATAGTGCTCCTGTATCAAGGCCTCCCCCATGAACCAGATTTTTAACCGACTGGTTGGCAATGCCTTCTTCTGACGCTTCCATTGAGCAAGGCCCCGCTCCACCACATGGGATCTTGATGCAGTGAGAAGAAATTCTTCCTCATTGTTAACAGCAGCAGAGATGGCCTGCAGAACATCATTAAGGCTGAAGGAGAAATTAATGGGTGTTAGGCAGTTTGATTCTGGAAACTGTATGGTCTGTATTCCTCAAAGTCTGTGGTTGTCCGGTGTATGTATGTTGTATGTATGTATATGTGACATGCTTTACTCTGTGTGAGTATTTGCACCTTTTTGTCAGTGACTGTAATCCGAGTCATCAGATTAATCACTAATCTGATAAAGGACAGTAGCAAATTCTCATTTATTATATGAAGATGGTGTATGAAGTGAGAAATCTTGAGGAGCAAAACATTGTCTATTACAGATATCTAGTGGCAAGCTTAAAAGTATGCAGTAGTTGTTTCTGTGTTTTACAGTGTACAGCTATTTGTAGTATAACGGGATCTCCCAACATACAATGGGTCTGTACATACCTCCTGTGGATATGTATCTGAAGGCTTACAGGTTTGAACATGCTGTGAAAGGACTTGTAGTGGATAGCTGGTCTGACAGAAGTGGCACACTGCCTTTGGCATAGTGGATAAGGACCTGGAGTCAGGAGGCAGTGGCAGAGTGTCTAGTTCCTCCTGTACTGGAGCAATATATAGGACACCCTTTCCTGCCTGCACTTGCAGTCTTCAGAATTAGCCCTGTGTAGCCACTGTCCTCAGGAGCACCATGTGTAATTTTCTAGCACCCCACCCTCCTAAAAAGAAAAATAATTTATGTGATAGTACTCATCACTCATGATATTGATCCAATTTTAACATTACAAACAAAATTACATTGGCCATAAGTTCTATGTACCTGCTGCTTTGTAAATCAGCCAGCCCCCAGACACACTTTACAGTTTTGGATAGAGATCTTTGAGGGTTGAACATACCTTCAAGAGCAATATAAACCACCAGTAAAATAAATAATACCACATACACCACATTGTGACATTTGTTTTGATAGTGGGCTATATTAATATATATAAAACTTGTTAATGATGCCACCTCACCTCATCATGAGTGTAGCTCTCTGGTATCAGTGTGGACCTGCGTCCCAAACCAGCTTGCAGATGGAAAATTTCTTCACTGCCTTTGGGAGTGCGTTCAAGACATTTGGGTAAGAGGTAAAATGTAACTTGCATCTCTTCGACTGGTGTGAAGTGGTTGGCAGGCCCTCGAACACACTGGTGCTTTCCCTTGGCTCCAAAAAGTGCTGGAAAAGACCTGTGATGAGAACATTACATTACACAATACAAGTACACATCTCACTAGCTATATTGAGAATTTAAATTGACTAATGTATAAGTCAGTCTGGCATAGAAGCCAAAAACGGTGAAGACCTTCACATTTCTGTGTGCACACTGGGTCGGCCATCTCTGCCCCTTTCCTGACTCGTTCCCTGTCTGTTAGAATGACACCGTGTTCAGAAGATGGATCACAATATTTTATGCTAAGTAGTTAATATTTAAATGAAGCAAAATGATTGAATTGGTATACATATTAATCAGTGTTATTTGTTATGAAACTAGACACAACATCTTGGAGTCTCTGGGGCAGTTTGCTGTTGGACACTGGGCCTAGGGTTGGCTCTGTATTGGGGATTGGGCCCAACAGGACCAGGGACAGGTATTCATTTGTCAGTAAATCTAGGAGGCGTCTTGCAGAGTTAACTTAATATGTAACAAGTTATACCACGGCTTGATTTTATTTCCAATTATGATGCGCTGTTTGGAACGTTGGTTAATTGTCTGTATACGCACACCTATGAAGTGGTCCCTGTTTACAGACCATGTTGCGCTTGGGTATTAATGCGGCAAGTTCTTGGTGAACTGTAATAAATGGTAAAGATGTGACAACTTTAGCAAAATGATGAGCAGATGAAAATACAAGGAGTAGCAACAAATGATATGCCTCTGAGACGGTTTTTAGTGCCACCACACTTCATTTGGTCTTCCAATCAACGTAATTTTGCTACGCTAGGCTTAACAGAACTTTGGAATGGCTAGTGTGACAGTGCCAATAAGGGAGGGACACCAAGTTCTGATTCCCCATTGTTACCCACTACCCTCTATTAACTACTTGAGAGGAACACACAGGTTAGGGGTACGAACAACAGAAGCATGGTTATTTATACCCAAAATATATACTCTTTCTTTTGTTCAACAGAGCACACAAGTAATGAGTAGTGAATTAAAATAAAGACCTTAAGATACCAATGACAGTCAAAACACACAACACTCAATGGGGTTACTGGTGATGCGCCAAAACCCCTGGTTAAAACATCCCCGAAATCAAATTGGTCACACTGCGAGTCCAAACGAAATTAAATAATCCACTACCAACAATATGAAATAATTCACAGTAAGCAAAATGAAGTAACACACAGCAAGCAAAATGAAGTAACATGCAACAAACAACATGAAATGACACACAGCAAGCAAGGTTTGTTAATACAGCATACAGGGAACGCTTCAAGACCACCTCCATAGTGCCAGTGCCGAAACACTCATCACCTACGTGCTTGAATGACTACCGCCCTGTAGCACTCACGCCCATAGTGATGAAGTGCTTTCAACGAGAAATGCTTGCCGCCCACACTGGACCCTCACCAATTTGCCTACAGAAGCAACAGAAGCACAGAAGATGCGATATCCACAGCGCTTCATTGTGTGCTCTCACACTTGGACAAGAATGCATATGCAAGAGTGCTGTTTGTTGACTTCAGCTCAGCATTTAACACAGTCATCCCCTCCAAGTTAATCGCCAAACTCTGCGACCTTGGAATCAGCAACCCCATCTGCAACTGGATCATGGACTTCCTAACCAACAGACCCCAGTTTGTTAGGTCAGGCCAGAACCGGTCCACCACCCTGTCACTGAGCACTGGTGCACCACAAGGCTGTGTGCTATCCCCATTCCTCTACTCCCTTTTCACCCATGACTGCAGGCCTGTGTATGGATCCAACTCCATCATCAAGTTTGCAGATGACACCACGGTGATTGGACTCATCAGTGACAACGATTAGTCTGACTACAGGGAAGAGGTGAAGCACCTGGCTGCATGGTGTGCTGACAACAACCTGCTCTTGAACACCAGCAAGACCAAGGAACTCATCGTGGACTTCAGGAAAGAGAAGGGAAACACCCATGACCCCATCCACATCAATGGTATGGCTGTGGAACGTGTTACCAGCTTCAAATTCCTGGGAACCCACATCTCCGAGGACCTGTCCTGGTCGACCAACACCTCAAGCCTGGTCAAGAAAGCCCACCAGTGCCTCTTCTTCCTAAGGACACTAAAGAAAAACCACCTGTCCACTAGCATCCTGAGCAATTTCTACCGCTGTGCGATCGAGAGCATCCTGACTAACTGTGTGACAGTTTGGTATGGAAATTGCTCTGTCGCTGGTCGCAAGGCTCTGCAGCGAGTGGTGAAAACTGCTCAGAGAATCACAGGGACTCCGCTTCCTGCCATTGAGGATGTCCACAAGAAAAGATGTCTGCGACGGGCACGCAACATTCTGAAGGACACCTCTCATCCTGCCAACATACTATTCCAACTCCTCCCCTCCAGAAGGCACTACAGGAGCCTCCAGACTAAAACCACCAGGTTCAGGAACAGATTCTTCCCCATTGCCGTCACACTACTGAACTCTGTCCCCCACTGAACCTCACACTGCACTCTGCTGCTATAGCCCTTGGACTGCACATCTGTATATACTTCTGTACATCTGTATATACTTAACACTTCATACATCTGTACATAACTATCTCTATTGCACATCTGTATATTGCCCTTTATATTGAATCTATATAGCACATCTGTATATTACCCTCATTATCTCTTCACCTTACATGTATATCGCTCTTCAGCCTAATTATTATTCTGCCTATTTATTATTACTACTCTTATCTGAATATAATTTGCTCTTTAACTGTACATATTGCATTTACTGTATATACTGCACTTGCTGCTCTTTGCACTTCTGATTAGATGCCAAACCGCATTTCGTTACCTGTATTTATACATGAGTAATGCCAATAAAGTTGAATCTAATCTAATCTAATCTAATGCCACCGTTAGCGGGGTTATTGGCTGCACAGTCACCAGAAGCATACATAAATGGACAGACACTATACAGACGATAGACAAAAAATGTAACAATTAAAACAGACAAACAAGCTCTATGCAACCGGCACACCGACATACACATACAGCGAACAACCACACACACGTACAAAAATAAACTGCCAGCACCCAGTCGCAGGCGGCCTAGCTGCCAGGTAGCCAGCCACCACAAAGCAGGACGACAGACGGGAAAATGGCAACAAAACAGGCAGAGGGCAAAACAGCAACACTGACCCTCACCGTTGGATGTCACACGACTCCTAGGGGAAATATAGGGGTGTTTATTTACTCTACTTTTAACCCTAGCTGCAGCAAATGGAGAAAAGGGAAACGAGGCACGAACCTACTGGACAGTAGCTGACACACGGCACAGAGAGGTCAGCCTGTTGAACCGTCGTATGAGATTATTGCTGTAAACCACACAGTCAACACGTTACCCTGCTAGTTAATACTATTCGGTGCCTCTAAAAATAGTTTTAAGTACATACCTGAGCTACGACCAACAAGTGCGTCGGAGGGTAATGATACAGCACTGCTAGCTAGTTAGCATATGCAACGCAGCCACGGCTAGAATGTACACAAACCGTAAATACTCAAACATATCGGAATGCAGGAAATTCAAACGCAATGAAAAGGCAACATACCAACAAGCCAGTGGAAAAGGAATTAACGTCTGGTTAGCCAATTACAACGCATGTGGGGGCGAAGATGCAAGGACCGTCGTTAAAGTGCAGGTACAATCCTGTTACACTAGCTTGACAACCAAAGCCATGGAACTAACGACTGGGTCTTGGCCATAGCAGCCTCAGAACCTCCAACGTGCATTGACTTTCTGATATACGAGCGCCATGTCGTCAATTATCCCTTACATAAATAACTTAGACATTATCAAATCAGAATATTAATACAATAAGCCCTTACCATTCTCAGCGCAACCCACAACCCGAACCCTTGTCAACGAGACGTTGAGATTAATAGAAACTGGCTTGTTAGCCTAGCTCATTGTCGTACACGGAGCAAATTATTATCAAACGGTGATGTCATGGGTCCTTCCATCGTATACATTTTCTGTGACTGGAATTAGCTCTGCGTCCTAAGATTAAACAAATAAGTCCATATTTTCTGTTAATATCAAAGGGAAGCACTAAACGTAGGCGGGCTAACGACAACTCCTCATTCTCAATAGCACCTGCCATACACAGCGACAGACTCTCAGCGGAACCCAGCTGTCAGACATTCAATCACAAGTAGTTATTCAAATTAATCACGCTGAAGACATGACCAGCCTACGTTCACTTTCACTCAGGGCTATTCACTGAGTAAAAAGATGTTGTTATTCTTTGCACTGCAGTTTGTAGACCAGTTCCAGCGCTCGTTGCTAAAATCATAACTGAAACATACTAGTCATCTGACATCACAGTGAACATGATTTGTTTGAGCTCACCAACTAAGAGAAACGTTTCAACAAAATAGCTATGATATTAACAACAGTTAATCAAAAGAACGTTAAAATAAATGTAAAACTGCCATTACCGTATTTGTCATATCTGCAGTCATGGTCGCTCCAGTCTTCACACTTGTTCCTCCTCCGTTTAGTGGGCACTGTGCTCAGAAAGGAAGGTGCTGATTGGCCGAAGAGGAGTCCTGTGTATCTGTGCTCGATTGCTCTTTCTCCATCCTTAAACTACCCGGATGTGGGTCACAGTAAATTTGAGTTTGAATTTTGAGTGAATTCAAATTCAAATCATAGTATTCAGATTCAGTTTTCACTGCAAGGAATCAACTTAATAAATTTCACACTATGTGCAGTTATTCTAGTTTAGCTATTCAAATTCAATTATAAAGTCCTCAAATTCAGTTTCTGGTGGCACAAATTTCTGCCCATAAACATTACTCATTAATCTAACCAGTCCCAGTTTATCCCTTAACCTCTGAAGGATGTCTTCCTCACTCTGTAGTCCCATAACAGTTCTTAATGCACTTGATGTCCTGTGATGCCAGAAAAGGTACAGTGTCTCTGGGACCATCAGGGAATTTTAAACTGGAAATGTACAGGCTTGACAAAGTATTTCTTTCTAGAGTAGTTCATTTGCCTCCCAAATGTGTCCTTGAGAGGATGACACTCGCAGGGGAAAGTCTGTGCATCAAAAGACTGCCACCATCTTTGCCCTTGAAAATAAAGATAGCCCATGACTCCATCCTCCAGTTCATCCATTAACTTTTCCTTCAGAAGCAGGGATGACTCGCCCATGGTAATCACACGCTTTGGAGACAGGCACAGTGGCAATTACAGCTACACAAAACAGAAAAAGGAAATATGACTGTCATGTCCTCATAAAACTTTGACGCTGCTTTTTATATGTCATCCAATGTTTGTTGTTTCACCAAACTCCAGTGGATTGTCACTGCTGGCCGCAGCACTCTTGCTGATCTGCTCGCAACGGAGATAATGGTAAAAAATTAGTTTGGTTTATGTTGGTGTATGTGACCTTATTTAATTTAAATGCATGGGAGGAAGGGTATCCTAATTTATAAAGTGGGTTTGTGTGTGTGTGTGTGTGTGTATGGCTATGACCTAGAACAACACCTCTTCCTGTGTGTTATGCAAGTTTTTTTGTTTTATCTGTACACAGTCCCGGTAAAATGAAATAAAATCATTCATTCATTGAATATGGATTGTGGTTGAAGTACTTTTGAAATACTCACTGCCGCCAAAGACTAAGTTCTAAATCTGAATTTGCATTTGCAATGTGTTTTATACACACATACATACATATATATATACACACACACACACACACACACACATATATATATATACAGAGATGTGTAATCCACTGAGCTTTGCTATCAAAATGTTTGCTGCTTATCTTCATTTAGGTGTTCATGGAGGACTTAAACTTGAACTTACATGTAATGACACTTCAACAGCACTTGTCGATGCACCAAGGAATGCACGGGTTCAATAGTTATCTAGACCTTGAGAAAAAAATGGAAGAAAGAGACATTACACTGTTGAGCCATTTGTTCTAGACAGCTTGCTGGTTATCAGTCACCAAGGCTAAAATTCCTTTGGTAGGCATTGGTACATCTACGTTCAGTCTGCAGTCTTCAGAGCCTAATGTCTACAAAACTGTATTTTGTCATTTATTTTTTGGTTAGAGGAGCCACACATTGCTAAACACCCTAACCTAACTCTGCTGAAGGAAATGGTAACATTGATGCCCACAAAACACAAGGCACAGAGGCTGAAAGTGTTAGATAACACAACATTATTTTCTCTGAATAGAGAATTGACCCAAAATATTTGTCCAGCTACTGGGCTACAGCTAACCTGCCCCTAAGACTTGTTTGTGAATAGAGCATGGGTCAGTCATTTCAAAACAATCAAAACAAATTAACACACTTTACTGTACCGTGAGTGACATAACTTTATCATACACAACTGAAATTTCCATTGACTTACCTAGGGTCTTCTTTGTGACAGGCTAACACCTTTCTGTGGTCTATGGCAACAGGCAGATGATTCTTGTTCAAAACTGTGCAGCCAACGAATACAGACAAGTCTGAAAAAAGAGGATAAAATGTGTGTGCTTGGCAAGGAACTTCTATATTGTGCATCATGAGGAGTGTGATCCAATCATTACTTTGGACAGTGGTGGGTTACACATGTGGCAGCGGTCCTCCATGTGATACTCATGGTAGCGGATTCCACATCTGATAGTTGTGGTAGCGGTCTAAACATGTGATAGTTGTAGTCTTTGCACCATAGCTTGGAGTTCAGCTGGTCCCTTGTGAGAGCCCCAGGCACAACACTCTCTAATAATACATAATCTAATAATAATAACAACAACAACAAAGGGATGGTAGGATTATGGGTGCATGTGGGTTTTTGTAATTAGCCACACAAGTGGCATAGGCTGTACATCAATGCTTTCCAACGCCACCGGCCACGAGTCTCTCTGAGGTGACATTGCTGACATACAGCCCTCTCTAGATCTGGGATTCATATATGGGTCTTGTCATAGCATGTTTTCACTCTGGGTCCCCTTGTGGGAGCGCCAAGCACGACACATCAAAAGTTTGTCATAGTCAAAATTCATCTATTTAAGGACAAGGACAGACAAATATTGCTGGCTTACATGTTTTAGCACAGTTGCGTACCTGGTGGAATTATTTTGCAAGACTGTTATTCAAAGACCCATAAATGAAATGATGTCACCAAGTTCACAAGGGGAAATCAGAATCAGTCTAATTGACTCTCCATACATTCAACAAATAGACAAGTCAAATAGACAAATGGAAAGATATAGACACATACTGTATGATGGAGGCCACTATGTCCACATAGCAGCTATCTACATGATGAAGGCCTACAAATAAGTGATAATATTCTAGACAAAGTAGAGTGACATAAAATTCAAGACATATGGAGTGGGATGTAAAGTGCAAAGTAATAGTTTATTAAAGTGTCTTTCCAAATCACGTAGCATTGGATTCTTGTCAAGTCTAACTTAACTAAACTAGCTAACGGCAGCTAGTAGAGATTTGCGTTGGAGGCTACTCATGGCTAAGTTAGCTTTGACAAGAATCCAATGCTACGTGATTTGGAAAACAGACACTTACCGAGCTGGCCTGTGGTGGTAGCCCTGTGGGGGTTGCTGTCGCTGTCATCGTCGCTGTAGAGAAATTTTGGATTGCCGCCAGAACGGCTCTGCCGTCTGCCGATGTTTTCTGCTAAGATGGTTGCAAACCAACCATAAGATCAGTTGTAGATTCTACCAGATGAAGGAAGGCGAGAAAGGCTCTTGCTGAGCAAGCGATGCCAAAGTCAGTCAAAGTGCGCCCTCTCGTGGCCATAGTGGAATTTGCATATTAGTTAAATAGTTTCACCTGAAACATTTAGATTTACATGTAACATTTAGGTTTAACATTTTGATTTAATATTTAGATTTAACATATATATGTAGATTGAAATTTAACATTTAGATTCAGTATTTAGGTTTAACATTTAGATGTTACATTTAATATTTTGATTAAACTATTTCAAATATCTATAAGATCACAAATATTGAGGTGCTTAAAGCTAGATACTGGAAACTCAATGTTTATTTGAGAGGACACAGATCCAGCACACCGATGTTTTCTGCTAAGATGGTTGCAAACCAACCGTTAGAACAGTTGTAGATTCTACCAGATGAAGGAAGGCGAGAAAGGCTCTTGCTGAGCAAGCGATGCCAAAGTCAGTCAAATTGCGCCCTCTCGTGGCCATAGTGGAATTTGCATATTAGTTAAATAGTTTCACCTGAAACATTTAGATTTAATATTTAGATTTAAAATTTATATTTATATTTCAATTTAACATTTAGACTCAGTATTTATGTTTAACATTTAGATGTTACATTTAATATTTAGATTCAACTATTTAAAATATCTATGAGATGACAAATATTGTTATAAATGTGCAAAAACTTGACACCCATTTTTTAAACACTATTTAAAGCTGAATGTGACCAAATGTTTCTGTAATTTTCAGCACGGGCCACTTTACAAACGGCACCCCATAACATACTGGATAATGGAGGCAACTATGTCCACATAATAGCTATCTACAGGCCTACAAATAATATTCTAGACAAAGTAGAGTGACATAATATTTAAGACACATGGAGTGGGATGTAAAGTGCAAAGTAATAGTTTATTAATAATAAAATTATCTGAACTTTCTTTGATTATTATTTGTTTACAGTCAATATTTACATGACAGTAGAACAAAGAGGACACGAGAAATGACCGAAAGGCAACATATTAATCAAGATGGATCGGCTTGGATTTCACACCTCCATAACATCTCCAAATTCCTGAAGATTGATTGTTCCCAACTTGGACTAAAGTGTAGAAACACATGACACCGATGTGAAAAATGCTCTAGTGAATAATATGTGAATAGTGAATTTATTACACAGTCCACACCACAGTCTCTGTGTGAATGTGTTTGGTTATGTGTCAGTCACCTGATTTAAATTGCAATCCAACTAAGACTCTGAGACTTTGAGTCCCAACTCACATTGAAGAGAGAATCTAACCCGGTCTAGATAGGAAAAACACAGAAGACACTTAAGACAAATGGTCTGCTTAATACAGTAATATGGCCTTCATACCACCTTCATAGAGATGGGATTATGGTCCTATGATCAAACATTTACAGTTAGTAGTTATGAAGTAGTTAACTTAGGCACTAGACATTTTGTGATGTATATGTCTGGATTGATTGTTTAATTGTTTACATTAAAATTACTATCCCAGACTTCTGAGAACGTCTGGAATGATGAGAAGACCATAGAGAAAGTTTAAAACAATTTACCCTACAAGCTCTTTTTAAAATAAACCTGCGCTGCTAGCAATAATCTTTCATTTGCCATTAAAAGATATGTCCAGTTGCAAAAAGCTTAAAAAGTGCCTTGCGCTAAATGACCACAAGAGGGCGACTATAGACCACTTTAATGTGGATGAGGAAAACAGGAAATGGCCGCCAGCATGGCCAGTAGTATAAGCAATGCTACAGAGCGGTACTTGCAGAATTGTGAGTGAAATAGGCTTATGTGTCCACATTATACATTCCCAAGCATGTAGGTGAACAATTGGCAGTATCCAGTCTAGGCACGAAAATAATGGGTCTAGACAAAAACTTTAACATTTTAAGTAGGCTACAAAACAAAATAAAAAAAGACCTTCACGTGTACTCTGCCTTGACGTGGTGTGGGGGCTTAATTACTGCAGGATCTCTCACTTCCCTACCATGACTAAGACCTGCACCAAAGGGTGTATTGCAAGTCAAATGCAAACAAATATTTAGTGATGTATATATCCGGATTTATTGTTTGATAGTTTGCATTAAAATGACTCTCCCAGACATATGAGAACGTCCAGAATGACGAGAAGAAGTTTAAAGCAACTTAACCTACAAGCTCTTTTTAAATAAACCTGCGCTGCTAGCAATAATCTTTCATTTGCCAATAAAAGATATGTTTGCATATGTTGCAAAAAAGCTGAAAAAGTGCCATATGGTAAATGACCACAAGATGGCGACTATGAACAACGTTGGAAATGACTGCCAGCGTGGCCAATTGTATCAGAAATACTGTAGGTATACTTACTACTGTGAGTGAAATAGGGGAGAGTGGGGTTGATTGTCACACTTTTTACTTCAGTTTAATTTCCGCCAAAATAGTGTCCTGCAGAAATTTCATTTCAGCACACAACAGATGCCTAATATGTGAGATACAAATGGAGGAATTTAGCTGTATTAGAAATCAAGGTTGTTAATACCAAGCTTTGCACTGCAATCATTTGATAATAGGAAACTCTCTGTCTGTCTGCCTGGTTGCTTGTTACCTGCTTAGGGTTATAGCTTTCCTGGCTGTGTAACCTCTCTCTGCCTGCCTGTCTCTTCTACCACCAAGGAATGAGCAACAGTTGGACACAGTTGCCGTTTACAGCAAACGAGTTGACAATTGAAGCAAACAAGGACTAATTTTCTTGACACAAAATGACACCTCCCAGCTCCTGGTGTTTCCATTATAGAGCAGTGTGGCTTTTCTGAAGCAGCGTTTCAATTTAAGCAGGCAACGAATGTAGAACATATACACTTTGGATATTATTTGACCATAAACAAATATACAAAAAAAATGTTCAGTGGGGTGCTTAAAGCTGGAACTTTTTTCCTTCAGAAGTAGGGATGACTCGTGCATGGTAATCACACGCAATATCTCCTTTGGAGACAGGCACAGTGGCAATTACACCTACACAAAACAGAAAAAGGAAATATGACTGTCATGTCCTCACAAAACTTTGACGCTGCTTTTTATGTCACTGCGGTCTTCATATCCAGCACTTATCCTCATCTGTTTTGTGGCCGGTAGGAAAGACCTTCAGGCACACAATCTTCAACTCTTCACTCAATAATACATCCATAATTGCAATCACAAGACATACGTTTCACCAGACTCCAGAGTGGATTGTCACTGCTGGGCGCAGCACTCTTGCTGATCTGCTCGCAACGGAGATAATGGTAAAAAATTAGTTTGGTTTATGTTGGTGTATGTGACCTAATTTAATTTAAATGCATGGGAGGAAGGGTATCCTAATTTATAAAGTGTGTTTGTGTGTGTGTGGCTATGACCTAGAACAACACCTCTTCCCGTATGTTATGCAAGTTTTTTTGTTTTATCTGCACACTGTCCCGGTAAAATGAAATAAAATCATTCATTCATTGAATATGGATTATGGATGAAGTACTTTTGTTATAAATCTGAATTTGCATTTGCAATGGGACCGCCCGTCTGACCTAGGAAGAAGCAGCCCTTGTCTTCGGTCTCTTCATGTTGCCTCTGCAAGGCCAGTGGGCGGATGCACGTGAAGTACAACTCAAACCACTGTGATAATGACATAAAAATGTCAATAACCAGGTTGAATTTAGCAGTCTTTGGAAAACCTTATCCAGAAAGACATTTGAAGCACATTTGAATGTGGCAAAATACCTCTTCCTCCTCCATTATGAGAGTACAGGCCTCAGAATCATCACTGAATTGGCTGGTCACACCATGAGTTCCCTTCTTGCAATCTTGATCATAGTTTGTAAATATGGGTATATTTTCTTACATTCTTAAATGTATGGAAAGCTTTTTATGACCAGGGTGATTTAGTTTTGATGTGCAGGAATATAATGTGGATTCTTGCATACCTTGAAATTCACCAAACTCTTCAAGGATTTGTGGTACAGCACAGACAAGATGGCCATACAGAAATAGCAGAACTGTGTCATGGAGTTTGTTGCCACTATACTCCCCGTCTTCAGTTTAGCCGCCACACTGTACATCCATGGAGTGGTGTGCTGTAGAAGCTCCCGTTTCCTCACAGAAGAGCTAATTATAACCAACAACTGATAAAAGAGACACACGTTAGACACCTTAAGAACATTTGATAATGATTGAAACCATTAGTAGTCATTTCAGAGGAGATCTCTGAACCTTTCCGCTGGGTCATTGACTACAAAAATAGCCTCTCCTTTTCAAACAGTTGATCAAAGCGTGGCAGGAACCTTGGTCCTTTACCATCAGAGCAAGCTCATTGTAATCCCAACATCTGCAAACATTTGTCCACTCCTTCTGGGATTCCTTAGCTTTTATCAACTCCTACTATGCTCCGCATCACTCTTGTCCTTCATACAGACCGTCTTTAGCTTATTTGTCAAATTAACACAAGGCTTCCTGCATATATATATATATATATATATATATATACACACACACACACACACACACACACATATATATATATATATATATATACAGAGATGTGTAATCCACTGAGCTTTGCTAAAATTCCTTTGGTAGGCATCTGTACATCTACGTTCAGTCTGAAGTCTTCAGAGCCTCCAGAGTCTACAAAACTGTACTTTTGTCATTTATTTTTTGGTCAGAGGAGCCACACATTGAAAAACACCCTAACCTAACTCTGCTGAAGGAAATGGTAACATTGATGCCCACAAAACACAAGGCACAGAGGCTGAAAGTGTTAGATAACACAACATTATTTTCTCTGAATAGAGAACTGACCCAAAATATTTGTCCAGCTACTGGGCTACAGCTGACCTGTCCCTAAGACTTGTTTGTGAATAGAGCATGGGTCAGTCATTTCAAAACAATCAAAACAAATTAGCACACATTACTGTACCTTGAGTGACATGACCATCATACACAACTGAAATTTCCATCGACTTACCTAGGGTCTTCTTTGTGACAGGCTAACAGGCTGGCAGGAGTCTAGGAAGACACTGGACTCACCCCCACTCCCCAACTGAGACTCTGCATATGCAAATTGCACACATCTGATGCTAATTGTTCCATTTTATATTTATATTTGCACCACTTATTATTATCATTACTGCTACTGTGGCAAGTACTAAAAAACAATCACAACAACTACCTCTAAATGCACAAAGCTGGAACACTCAGTGAACTTCACCTCATGCCTTGTCTGTCTTGTCATGCCCTGCTACATTAGTAGTGTACTTAGGGTACTATGTCTTGTCTTGTCATACCTGTTATGTTAGGTAGTAGCATTAAGCAAAAGTAGCCTTAAGATACTTGCACTTTATTTATTTATACAACCTTAGGATTAGATTTGTCTTGTCGTGTATCTGCACTTTACTGTTGTCCACGTACACACATGGGATAGTGGGAAACGTAATTTCGATTCCTTCGTATGTCAAGTACATGTGAAGAAATTGACAATAAAAGTGACTGACTTTGGTTACCGTGCCAGAAATGGAATGTCCACTGAAGACAGAAGACACTGAAACGCTTTGCCTTGCCATTGATCCCCTTTCTCATTCAAATAGTTTTGGAAGAGACATTTATTTGACCACACTCGCTCATGCTTTGTACCTACTTCACCATCATTGACAGTCATGCCTGTGCTGGAGGACTTTTAATAACTTGTGATGGGACAATTCCAGTGCAGGACCTCATGTATCCAGGCACCTTGTAGACCACCTTTCACCATTTACAGCAAACTAATTAAAACTAAATGTATGAAATGCCACAAAGTTGTATTTTGCTTTCATATTTTTGTGAAGAAATTGACAATAAAAGTGACTTAACACCTTTCTGTGGTCTATGGCAACAGGCAGATGATCCTTGTTCAAAACTGTGCAGCAGACGAAAACACAAAGACAAGTCTGAAAAAAGAGGATAAAATGTGTGTGCTTGGCAAGGCAACTTCTATATTGTGCATCATGAGGAGTGTGATCCAATCATTACTTTGGACAGTGGTGGGTTACACATGTGGCAGCGGTCCTCCATGTGATACTCATGGTAGCGGATTCCACATCTGATTGACAAAAGCAAGAGCGCTGCATCTCAATTTTCCGACGCCACCGGCCATGTGTCTTTCTGAGGTGGCATTGCTGACATACAGCCCTCTCTAGATCTAGGATTCATATATGGGTCTTGTCATAGCGTGTTTTCACTGCTTGTGGGAGCGCCAGGCACGACACTCCCAAAGAGTTTGTCTTAGTCAAAAGATCAAAAATTCATCTGTTTAAGGACAAGGACAGACAAATATTGTTGGCTTACATGTTTCAGCACAGTTGCGTACCTGGTGGAATTATTTTGCAAGACTGCTATTCAAAGACCCATAAATGAAATGATGTCACCACATTCAAATCACAAGGGGGAATCAGAATCAGTCTAATTGACTCTCTATACATTCAACAAATAGACAAGTCAAACAGACAAATGGAAAGATATAGACACATACTGTATAATGGAGGCAACTATGTCCACATAGTAGCTATCTACATCATGAGTCAAGTCAAGTCAAGTCAAGTAGGGATTCATTGTCGTGCCTACATACACTATTGCAGGAGAAAAATAACATTACAACACAGTTGTAAACGATTTGCAGGTCAAATACAGGTGACCTAAAACAAACACGCTAGACAGGGCATGGCTTTTTGCAGAGCACTGTTCAATATAAATATAAATAATAGCAGCTAGAGACTATTCTACATAAATATAAGTGATAGCAGCAAGAAAGTGCTGGGGACAGCACAGTGTGCTGTGACGCGCTGGTTTGCATCCTGAGTAAGAAATTCCAGTCCAATTGCACTACAGGTTGTTCAGCAGTCTGACTGCCTGCGGGAAGAAGCTCTTCCCCATTCTGGAGGTGTGGCCAGTGATACTGCGGAACCTTCTGCCAGATGGTAGTAAGGTGAATAGTCCATGGGAGGGATGGGTAGTGTCTTTGGTAATGTTCTTGGCTTTCTGCAGACAGCGGGTGCTGTAGATGTCTGAGAGGGGGGGCAGAGAGACTCCAGTGATCTTTTCTCCTCACAATCCACTGCAGGGCCTTACGGTCTGCTTACGGTCTGCCACGGTGCAGTTGCTGAACCACGCTGTGATGGCGCTGAGGATGCTCTCAATCGTCCCTCTGTAGAAAGTTGTGAGGATGGAGGTTGGGAGATTGGCTTTGCGGAGTCTTCTCAGAAAGTACAGACGCTGCTGGGTTTTCTTTGTGATGTGTGTGGTGTTGAGAGTCCATGAGAGGTCATCAGTTATGTGTGTGCCCAGAAACTTTGTGCTCTGGACAATCTGTACTGGAAGGTTGTTGATGCACAGTGGGATGTGTTTATGCAGAGTCCGCCTGAAGCCGATGACCAGTTCTTTTGTTTTGTCCACGTTGAGGGACAGGTTGTTGTTGGTGCACCAGTTGCTGAGCTGAGCCACCTCTTCTCTGTACGGGGCCTCATTGCCTCCGCTGATCAGACCCACCACGGTAGTGTCATCAGCAAACTTGATGATGTGGTTTGAGCTGTGCGTTGCCGCACAGTCATGGGTGAGGAGTGTGAACAGCAGTGGACTGAGCACGCAGCCTTGAGGTGCTCCTGTGTTCAATATGGTTGTGCTGGAAGTCTTGCTCCCGATCCTGACTGCTTGTGGTCTGCTTATCAGGAAGTCCAAAATCCAGTTGCAGAGGGCTGTGTTCAGGCCAAGTTCACCTAATTTCGTTATCAGCTGCTGAGGGATGATGGTGTTGAAGGCTGAGCTGAAGTCAATGAACAGCATCCTGACATATGCATCCTTTTGGTCCAGATGAGAGAGAGTCAGGTGGATAGCAGTGTTAATGGCATCGTCTGTGGAGCGCTTTGGGCGGTATGCAAACTGCATTGGGTCCAGTGTGGCTGGTAGTTGTGACTTGATGTGTCTCAATACCAGCCTTTCGAAGCACTTCATGATGGTGGATGTCAGTGCAACTGAGCGGTAGTCACTGAGGCAGGTCACTGTGGGTTTCTTCGGAACGGGTATGATGGTGGTGGTCTTGAAACAGGTGGGAACGACAGTGGAGGCCAGGGAGATGTTGAAGACATCTGAAGGTCTACAAATAAGTGATAATATTCTACACAAAGGAGAGTGACATAATATTCAAGACATATGGAGTGGGATGTAGAGTGCAAAGTAATAGTTTATTAAAGTGTCTGTTTTCCAAATCATGTCGCATTGGATTCGTGTCAAGGCTGACTTAACTAAACTAGCTAACGGCAGCTGCTAGAGATTTGCGTTACAGCTAATGGAGGCTACTCATGGCTCGAAATGAACGGTGTAATAATTCTCTTATTGGAGATAAAAGTTCACAAGGATGTTGTTTCATTATAATGATGTCATGCTAATGTAACAGACTTTAACCAGCCGGCCAGTTACATTAATATTAAAAAGTCTTTGTATTGCTGTGATGATTAAATGATGGGGAGATGTGGAGTAGATCTGTCAGCATTTATTCTCTGTAACACATTAAACAGGGGAAAAGAATGCTGGCATCCCCCTTTTCCAAACTTCCAGCTTGAGAAACAAAAGGATAAAATTTATGCACTTCTAGGCTACACATTTCAGTACATTATAGCCTACAGCGTGAAATACTTAGCTACAGGAATACAACAATGCTTGTGTTCGTATAGTGTAACAAAAGTAGCATAAATTAAAAGAATGAAAATGCATGTGCAGAGTTCTGAATAAAGTACATGACAAATCTTAAGTGGGTTTTAAGAATTCAGAAACATGTAAGACATCAAACAGGGCATGTCACACGAGGACAGGGAAAAAGAATGCTTTTCCACATCACGAAACTCATACATGTCATAGAAAACAATTAAAAGTAGACTGTACAAATGAATTACATACACGGAGCACTAAGACATCCAGCTTAACCCTTTTCCAGACTTCCAACATGAGAAAGTCTGGGTGTGTGCAACCTCAATAAATGCCCGATCTGAAACAATAACAAAGCGATTCATGTAACCAAAGGAACCACATAGGTAAATAGTAAGGGATTTGGGACTTTAGTTTATTTATAACACTGTTACACTAGCATTACCCACATAGCCTTCTCGTGTTAAATAAAACATTAGCGGCTAGCTAGCCTAACGCAAATCTCTAACAGCTGCCGTTAGCTAGTTTAGTTAAGTTAGCCTTGACAAGAATCCAATGCTACGTGATTTGGAAAACACAGACACTTACCGAGCTGGCCTGTGGTGGTAGCCCTGTGGGGGTTGCTGTCGCTGTCATCGTCGCTGTAGAGAAATTCTGGATTACCGCCAGAACGGCTCTGTCGATGTTTTCTGCTAAGGATGATTCAGACAAACCAACCATAAGAACAGTTGTAGATTCTAGCAGATGAAGGAAGGCGAGAAAGGCTCCTGCTGAGCAGGAAAGTGTGCCCTCTCGTGGCCATAGTGGAATTTGCATATTAGTTAAATATTTAATTTCACCTGAAATATATAGATTTAACAATTAGATTGATATTTAACATTTAGATTTAACATTTAGATACAGATTTACATTTAACATTTAGATACAGATTTACATTTAACATTTACATTTAACATTTAGGCGTTACATTTAATATTTAGATTGAACTATTTAAAATATTTCTAAAATTACAAATATTGTTATAAATGTGATATAAATGTTTTAAAAGTTGACACCCATTTTTTAAACATTGTTTAAAGCTGATTGTGACAAAATGTGGCTGTAATTTTCAGCACGAGTCGCTTTACAAACGGCACCCCATAACATACTGGATAATGGAGGCAACTGTGTCCACATAGCAGCTATCTACATAATGAAAGCCTACAAATAAGTGATAATATTCTAGACAAAGTAGAGTGACAATATTTATGACACATGGAGTGGGATGTAAAGTGCAAAGTAATAGTTTATTAATAATAAAATTATCTGAACATTCTTTTGAAATAGTGTGATTATTATTTGTTTACAGTCAATATTTACATGACAGCAGAACAAAGAGGACAAGACAAATAAAATCAATACCGGCAAAAGAAATGAGCGAAAGGCAACGTATTAATCAAGATGGATCGGCCTGGATTTCACACCTCCATAACATCTTCAAATTCCTGAAGATTGATTGTTCCCAACCTGGACTAAAGTGTAGAAACACAGGACACTAATGTGAAAAATGCTCTAGTGAATAATATGTGAATAGTGAATTACCTGCACAGTCTCTGTGTGAATGTGTTTGATTATGTATCACCTGATTTACATTGCAAGCCAATTGAGACTCCTAGAAGCCTAAGATCCCAAAATGCTGGTCTCCTTGTAATCCCAAGAATATCAAAATCTACGATAGGAGGAAGAGCCTTTTGTTACCATGCACCCCCCCTGTGGAATAATCCCCCCCCCCACACATTCTACAAGCGGACACTCTCAATACCTTTAAGTCTAGACTTAAAACCTTACTCTTTACTGTTTCCCATAGTTAGGGATGGTGCTGGCAAATCATCACTTCTCATGGGTCTTTTGAGAGGGTCTGCCTCTGCTGTGCCCCCAGTTGCGAGGCATGGTGGCCACTGACCATCCCTGCAGTGGTACTGGGTTGCCACGCATCATACCTTAGTTATGCTGCTATAGCCTAATGCCGCCACAAAAGCTTCATGTGTCATGCCGTACAACTCTCTCACAACTCTCTCTCTCTCTCTCTCTCAATATCTATATATTTGTGTGTATATATATATACGTATATATGTATGTATATGTGTATATATTCATATATGTATGTGTGTGTGTGGCCTGGCCTAATTCACTTTCTTCGTCTGTCCACAATTATCTCTGCTGAGTGTCATCCCTGACTCCTTCCGGCAGACTCCTCTCACTCCTGAGTGGACTACAACCAACACTAAGGGAGGCCCATGTCAGGACCGACTCTACATCATAGAGGCCCTTCCTGGACGCCTATGCTAGGCCTGTCTCCCCTTCCTTGAGGCTTTGTGATTGCCCCCCCCCCCCACAATGGCACTGTCAAATGGACCCTTACTGTTACCCCCATGACCCATCTCATTCCTTTGAGTTTGTCACTATGCCTGGCTGCTGCTACATTGTCCAGCCATAATTCCTGATAACCACCTATAGACTGACTACCATATAATGTTAAGTGGGATAACACTCCATTATGAACTATTATGAACCTCAGCTAAAACTATAGGCAACTTGTAGTCTGTCATGGTTACCACTGATTGTAATTTTGACCCCCGGCAGTTGGGTTAGCCCCTTGAGTCATGGATCTGCCCAAGGTTTCTTCCTAGATTAACTGAACATAAGGGAGTTTTTCCTTGCCCCTGTTGCTCTTGGGTGCTCCTTCTGTGAAGTGCCACGAGACAATACTATTGTAAAAGATGCTGTATAAATAAAATTTAATTGAATTAAATTGAATTGAATTAATTCCACTTTAAAACAGGAATAAACCACCCACTTAATTTGGAATGAAGTTTCATTCTGAATAATCATTTTCATTAGGAATTAAGTGCTCACATGGTCTTTTTAAATTAATGTTTATTCAGAATTAAATAAATTTTATTCAGCACATAGTTTCATTCAGCATATAGTTTGCATTAAAATTACTCTCCCAGACTTCTGAGAACGTCTAGAATGACGAGAAGAACATTGAGAAAGTTTAAAACAATTTACTCTACAAGCTCTTTTTTTAAATAAACCTGGCTGCTAGCAATAATCTTTCATTTGCCAATAAAAGATATGTCCTGTTGCAAAAAGCTGAAAAAGTGTCGTACGCTAAATGACCAGAAGATGGCGACTATAGACCATTCTCTTGTGTTTGAGCAACATTAGAAATAACTGCCAGCACGGCCAACAGTATAAGCAATGCTATAGTGCGGTACTTGCAGAATTGTGAGTGAAATAGGCTTAGTGTGTCCACATTATACATTCCCAAGCATGTAGGTCAGAAACAACTGGCATTAAAATTACTCTCCCAGACTTCTGAGAACGTCTGGAATGACGACAAGAGCACAGAGAAAGTTTAAAACAAGTTACCCTACAAGCCCTTTTTAAAATAAACCTGCGCTGCTAGCAATAATCTTTCATTTGCCATTAAAAGATATGTCCGGTTGCAAAAAGCTTAAAAAGTGACCACAAGAGGGCGCCTATAGACCACTCTAATGTGGATGAGGAACAGTATAAGCAATGCTACAGAGCGGTACTTGTAGAATTGTGAGTGAAATAGGCTTAGTGTGTCCACTTTATACGTTCCCAAGCATGTAGGTGAGGACCAATGGGCAATATTCAGTCTAGGCACGAAAATAATGGGTCTAGACACAAACTGTAACATTTTAAGGAGGCTAAAAAACAAAACAAAAAAGACCCTCACTTGTACTCTGTCTTGATGTGGTGTGGGGGCTTAAAAAGTCTTAATTATTACAGGATCTCTCATTTCCCTACCATGACTAAGGCCTGCACCAAAGGGTGTATTACAAGTCCTGTATTGTAGCATTTTTCCAATGTATCATCTGTCGCTGGCTGAAACAAACATTTAGTGATGTGTATGTCTGGATTGATAGTTTACATTAAAATTACTCTCTCAGACATCTGAGAACGTCTAGAATGACGAGAAGAGCATAGACAAAGTTTAAAACAATTTACTCTACAAGCTCTTTTTAAAATAAACCTGCGCTGCTAGCAATAATCTTTCATTTGCCAATAAAAGATATGTCCGATTGCAAAAAGCTGAAAAAGTGCCGTACGCGAAATGACCACAAGATGGCGACTATAGACCACTTTAATGTGGATGAGGAACAGTGGGAATGACCGCCAAATTTCAAATTCAACGTTACTGTGACCTGCATCCGGGTAGTTTAAGGATGGAGGAAGAGCAATCGAGCACAGATACACAGGACTCCTCTTCGGTCAATCATCACCTTCCTTTTTGAGCACAGTGCCCACTAAACGGAGGAGGAACAAGTGTGAAGACTGGAGCGACCATTAGTGCAGATATGACAAAAATGGTAATGAAAAATTTACATATATTTTAACGTTCTTTTGATCAACTGTTGTTAATGTAATAGCTTTTTTAAACAATTCAGTTTCATCGGCGAGCTTAAATCATGTTCACAGTGATGTCAGACGACTAGTATGTTTCAGTTATGATTTTAGCAAGGAGAGCTGGAGCTAGTCTACAAACCCCCTGCAAACAATAACGACACCTTTTTACTCAGTAAATAACACCGAGTGAAAGTGAACGTAGGCTGTCTTCAGCGTGATTAATTTTAATAACTACTCGTGATTGAATGTCTTTGACACCGCCGGGTTCTGCTTAGAGTCTGTCGCTGTGTATGGTAGGTGCTATATTGAGAATGAGGAGTTGTCGTTAGTCCGCCTACGTTTAGTGGTTCTCTTTGACATTAACAGAAGATACAGACTTATTTCTCTATCTTAAGACGCAGAGCCAATTCCTGCCACGGAATATGTATACGGAGGAAGGACCCATGACATCACCGTTTAATATTAATTTGCTCCGTGTAAGACAATGAGTTAGGCTAACAAGCCTGTACGTTCACACCAGAAGCGACCAAAGCGACCAGGTCATATTCATATTCATACAATGATTCATGAATTATTTAGGCCGCTGACTGAAAACATCAATTTACTTAATTCACATCATTCTTCGGATTAAATTGCAATATTGTTTTAAACATGATTATGTTTGTAGCAGTATTTAAAAACTTGGCCAATTGGCTAAAGATTTACTGTAAAGAGCAAATTAAATGCACTCCCGCTTAATACAATGCAGAACGCGTTCTATAAATACTGGCACGTATCATTTCTGTATCATCTCAGCATGGAAGACCATGATCTTGTCTTGTCTGTCCCACTACCTCCGCAATTTTCTCCCACGCTTCACTTTTTTTGTTTGCATCGCTGAAGCAAAACAGGATTGGGTCGTAGAGGACCGGATAGCCTGCCACTGCTGTGATGAGCTTCTCCGTTGCCATTTTTAATACAAAGTAGGAACTTGTCATAACTGCAAAAGTAGCCTTAAGCTACTTGCACTTTATTTATTACAACCTTAGGATTAGAATTGTCTTGTCTTGTGTATCTGCACTTTACTGTTGTCCACGTACACGCATGGGATAGTGGGAAACGTACCTTCGATTCCTTTGTATGTCAAGTACATGTGAAGAAATTGACAATAAAAGTGACTGGTTACCGTGCCAGAAATGGAATGTCCACTGAAGACAGAGGACACTGAAACGCTTTGCCTTGCCATTGATCCCCTTTCTCATTCAAATAGTTTTGGAAGAGACATTTATTTGACCACACTCGCTCATGCTTTGTACCTACTTCACCATCATTGACAGTCATGCCTGTGCTAGAGGACTTTTAATAACTTGTGATGGGACAATTCCAGTGCAGGACCTCATGTATCCAGGCACCTTGTAGACCACCTTTCACCATTTACAGCAAACTAATTAAAACTAAATGTATGAAATGCCACAAAGTTGTAT
Source organism: Tenualosa thibaudeaui (assembly GCA_027481765.1). Taxonomy (NCBI): domain Eukaryota; kingdom Metazoa; phylum Chordata; class Actinopteri; order Clupeiformes; family Clupeidae; genus Tenualosa; species Tenualosa thibaudeaui. The sequence continues at coordinate 2,502,704 of JAIFZK010000150.1, read as the reverse complement.
TTTGCTTTCATACTTTTTTTTTTAATCAGACACCATCACATAAATTCTGGCAATTCTGACAACCACAGGGAGGAGGGTAAAATCACAGTGAAGGACATGTGATGAAAACATGCTAATGCTGCTTAAAGCACAACATTCAGTGTAATGGTTAACATCCATGACCAGAATCAGGTGCAGATACAAACTAGATATTGCCACAAATATCTGAAACCCATTTACTACTTTAGCCTGAATGTATATATTTTGTACTGAACACTGAAGGTATGGGAAAAAAAGTAGCACTAGATATTTGCAACGTCGGCATTTCACATAAACCAGATTGTATTGCTACATGCAGTGACTTGGGTAGCAAACTGTAAGTACACCATACTAGATGTCACAGGTGTGATTGAACGACTGAAGTTTCTCTTCTTCTGGTAAGACGGGAATGTGGTCTTGTCCTGTCAGCCACTGGAGAAATGTACTGGGGGACAGGTGACCTGCATAGTTACCCACCTCTGGATGTTCATCTTTTCAGAGACAGATGAAACAATCATGTATATGAAACATTGGGCAGTTTACCTGTACCGACCTGTAAATCCAATATCTGACAAGGAAAGTTTATCACATATAATAACTGGGTGTAAAAAATGCAGTTTAATTATGGGGGTGGGGGCTTACTGATGGCAGGGGAGGTGGAGTAGTGTGATGTGTATGTGGGGGAGAGGGCTCAGGTTTTGGCAATGGCAGGGGCAGAAGGGCAGGGCCAACAAGGTCTTTAATTGTACATAAGTGTACTTACAATGGTGATGTAGCCTACATGGAAACTTGTCTGTGTGTGTTATGTGTTATAGAGACACTAAGTACACAGAGTTTACAAGAAAAAGACTAAATAAGCAATTACATGCTTCCAGCTGCTGCAAGAAGTCCTGTAGGTGGTTCATAACGCTCACTTCAACTTGTTCTTTTTTGTAACCCTTCTCACTGAACTCAGGATGGCACGCCCCAAAGACAAAGTCAGCATCAGCCTGGTGAGAGAAACAACATATCATTATGAGTTTATCCAGAAAGACAGAGTGACAGTGGGAGAGAGCTGGAGAGTTGGTACAGCAAGTGGCCCTGGTGAAAACAAAGCCAACAGACTGACACCAGAGCCGCACAGCAGAGGAGGGTGAAAAATGGGGAGGATTCATTTTTTTCGGAAAATTCAGCATATTAGTCCTTTAGCTTAAATATCTTCATTAAAATTGTCCAATGACCCCACAAATGACAAAAGTTAAAGTAAAGGACATGATTGTTACTTAAAATAAGCTGGGTTTATGATTTGGAATTACTATTGGTATTTAAGTGGCATCAGTCAAAGTAGGAGGTGGGGTGGTTCAGAGATATAGTTCCCTGGTTCTCCATCATCAGGTTAGAACTGAAGAAGCCTTTTAGATGAGAGTCGAAATGTATTCAAGTGGAAAAAGTTGCTTACAACTTTGACAACCATGACCTAGATGAATGAGAATGCCAACAGACTTAAGTGGCATCAATACATGGGTGTGTGTGTGTGTGTGTGTGTGTGTGTGTGTGTGTAGGGAGGGGGGTGGTAGGGGGTGTCCCTTCTTTCACTGGGAGACAGTGTTGTATATGTGTACATGCAAGATGTGTATATGATGTATATGTGAGATGTGTATATGATGTATATGGTGGATATGTTATGTTATATGGGATATATTTATGATGTTTATATGCTGCTGGACACCTTAATTTCCTCTGGGATTAATAAAGTAACTCTACTCTACATCCCTACTAAAGCGTACATCTATCAACTCACCTTCATCTCCAGTCCGGGGACAAAGAGTGGCTGGCAGATGTTTGGATACTGGTTCATTACATCAGCGAGCCCATAAAGCTGCAGACCTTCACGTAGTTGGGAGAGAAGGGGCAGCAGCCGAAGTTTGGCATGAAGAACAGCAGCACTAAAATATAGATGGGAAAAAGAAATTCAATATGAAGCTAAATGTAACAAAGTAAAACATGAACATTAATGTAAGGACCTCTAAAACTAGGAGCCTTGGGCTAGGCCTAGTAAAACTATTGCTGTATTGTGATACATGTATTATGTTACTGTGCTGGTTTAGCCAATCGCCGATATCTTTGGTTAGGAAGGGCTAGAAACTAGAAACGCTAGACTGCCATCCTCTAGTTGAATTGCTTTCAATTCAACATCAATGAAATCAACCCTACGTCTAGTTATAGGAGTTATATTAAGCGCTTTTTTATGAAGAGTAAATAAACTTAAATAAAATTGCCATGAAAACAGTTACACTAACATTCTTCAGCAGAGTTAAAAAAAACTATTTTACCAAACAATTTCTTCCTTCTTTTCAACATTAACAGGTCCATTATAGCCACAGTTCAAAATTTCCTCAATCAGTTCAGTCATTGTAGCCTCTGTGGCCGACTCAACCTTAAAAACACACACACACACACACACACACACACAAGAGATAATTAAAGACACAACATGAGTACGATGGTGAATACTGCGTGTTTGTACCCGACACAGATGTGGAGGGGCGTTTACACTTCGATAAACGCGATATTCAACAAATACATACACCATGGAGTTGATTGTTAGTGACAGTCTGATTGGCACCTTGCATGGCAGCCTTAGTCATCAGAATCATATATCACAATATCTTTGACCAAATATCTCAGTATTGATGTTGCTACAAAATTCCCTGACCTCCATGAATTCTGTAACAGCAGGGAATTCTGTATTACAAAGATGTGATGTCCAACATTTTACAGCAGTAAAACCCTTCAGACCTCTTACCTGGGAGATAAGTGATGTATACTGCGCATCAGAGACATCCTCTTTGGAAATGTGCTCAATCTGTATCTCCCTGTATCTGCACAAGTACTTGTAGCACCAAACATTGAGGGAGCAGGGTGGTGGTCCGCTCTGAACCAGACTTACCGCCCAGATTTATCTAGCACTCCTGAAAGAAACAGTATAAATTAGTAGAAACAGTCATGTCCTTAGACTAAAACATACTCAGGGCAGAAAGCAAGAAATAATTCTGGTCATTTTGAGCAAAATTTGAGTGAAACGGCATGCCACTCTTGCCTCTCTCCACACTCACTGGCATGTGCCTCCAGCTCATTTGGAGGGAAATTCTGGCCACAAATTGAACACGCGGTCTGCAACTGGATTCACTTAAATTTTTAACATAAAAGGTGGAGACAATAATAGCTCAAAATTAAACACTTAACATCACAACATACCTCTGTCTTTGAGGACACAAAAAGCACATCTTACTCTGTAGGCTGTCAGGAGGAATGACAAAATTAAGAAAGACATTGTGATGCGATGCCAATATTAATTTTTCTTGATTGCATATCTGTTATCTATCATTCATCTTTCAACAGATGTTTTTGCATTACCTGTTCATTGCATTACAACCTACCACACAAGTAATGACCAAATCCACTGTAATAAGTCTCCTCTTTGTTCTCTTAAGACACTTTATTCAAGCTTAATGGTGCAACATGTCCAGGGGCAAAGTGACACTTATGTAGACAGATTGACATTTAATGTTTACTTGTGTAATGTGTCCCTTGTACTTCGTCCAAAACTTTTTAAAACCAAAATACCACTGATGTTTGAAAAGGTACCAATTATGTCACCTTCTGATTTGAGTTTACCTCAAAGTCTTCCATATCGGATTTGAAGTGTCTGTAATCCGAGTCATCAGATTAATCACTAATCTGAGAAAGGAGAGTAGCAAGATCTCATTTATTAAATGAAGATGGTGTATGAAGTGAGTATTATGCAAGCAATATTCAATGTTGCACCCAAGGGAAGATGTTGAAGAGCAAAACATTGTCTATTACAGATATCTAGTGGCAAGCTTAAAAGTGTGCAGTAGTTGTTTCTGTGTTTTAGTGTACAGCTATTTGTAGTATAATGTGATCTCCCAACATACAATGGGTCTGTACATACCTCCTGTGGATATGTATCTGAAGGCTTACAGGCTTGAACATGCAGCGAAAGGATTTGTAGTGGATAGCTGGTCTGACAGGAGTGGCACACTGCCTTTGACATTGTGGAGACGGACCTGGAGTCAGGAGGCAGTGGCAGAGTGTCTAGTTCCTCCTGTACTGGAGCAATATATAGGACACCATTTCCTGCCTGCACTTGCAGTCTTCAGAATTAGCCCTATGTAGCCACTGTCCTCAGGAGCACCATGTGTAGCACCCCACCGTTCTAAAAAGAAAAGTAATTTATGTGATGGTACTCATCACTCATGATATCCAATTTTTTATATAAAAAAAAATACATTGGTCATGAGTAAGTTCTATGTACCTTCTGCTTTGTAAATCAGCCAGCCCCCAGACACACTTTCCAGTTTTGGATAGAGATCTTTGAGGGTTGAACATACCTTCAAGAGTAATATAAACCACCAGTAAAATAATAAATAATCCCACATACACCACATTGTGACATTTGTTTTGATAGTGGGCTACATTAATATATATAAACCTTGTTAATGCTGCTGCCTCACCTCATCATGTGTAGCTCTGTGGTATCAGTGTGGACCTGCGTCCCAAACTGGCTTGCAGATGGAACATTTCTTCACTGCCTTTGTGAGTGCGTTCAAGAAATCTGGGTAAAAGATCATAATAGAACATAACTTGCATCTCTTTGACTGGTGTGAAGTGGTTGGCAGGCCCTTGAACACACTGGTGTGCAGCCAAGCATTCCCTTGGCTCCAAAAAGAGCAGGAAAAGACCTGTGAACATTACATTACACAATGCAAGTACACATCTCACTAGCTATATTTTGAGAATTTAAATTGACTAATGTAAGGGATAAGTCAGTCTGGCATAGACACAAAAATGGTGAAGGACCTTGACATTTCTGTATGCACACTGGGTCAGCCATCTCTGCCCCTTTCCTGACTCGTTCCCTGTCTGTTAGAATGACACCATGTTCAGAAGATGGATCACAATATTTTATGCTGAGTAGTTAACATTTAAATGAAGCAAAATGATTGAATTGGTATACATGTTAATCAGTGTTTGTTATGAAACTAGACACAACACCTTGGAGTCTCTGGGGCAGTTTGCTGTTGGCTCTGTATTGGGGACTGGGCCCAACAGGACCAGGGACAGGTATTCATTTGTCAGTAAATCTAGGAGGCGTCTTGCAGAGTTAACTTAATACGTAACAATTTATACCACGGCTTGATTTTATTTCCAATTATGATGCGCTGTTTGGAACGTATGAAACGGTGATGTCATGGGTCCTTCCATCGTATACATTTTCTGTGACTGGAATTAGCTCTGCGTCCTAAGACAAATAAGTCGATATTTTCTGTTAATATCAAAGGGAAGCACTACACGGAGGCGGACTAACGACAACTCCTCATTCTCAATATAGCACCTGCCATACACAGCGACAGGCTCTCAGCAAAACCCGGCAGTGTCAAAGACATTCAATCACGAGTAGTTATTAAAATGAACAACAAAATTCAACAAAATAGCTACAGTTAAACAAAAGAACTATAATAAATGTAAAATAAATGTAAAATTGCCATTACCGTATTTGTCACATCTGCAGTTATGGTCGCTCCAGTCTTCACACTTGTTCCTCCTCCGTTTAGTGGGCACTGTGCTCAGAAAGGAAGGTGCTGATTGGCCGAAGAGGAGTCCTGTGTATCTGTGCTCGATTGCTCTTCCTCCATCCTTAAACTACCCGGATGTGGGTCACAGTAAAATTTAATTAGAATTTTGAGAACTGAACGTGAATAAATTAAAATTAAAATTATACTATTCAGATTTAGTTTTTCAATGCAAGGATTCAAATGAATAAATACAATTTCAAAATATGTTATTCAAATTCAGTTTTTCTAATGCAATTATGCAGTTTAGCTATTCAAATTAAATTATAAATTCCTCAAATTCAGTTTCTGGTGGCACATATTTCTGCCCATAAATATAGTTCATCGAAAAAAGTTTCTTATATCTTCACTGTGCAAAGCGGTGTGACTTCCCCTCTTGTTTGGCTTTGCTTTAAGTTACATTGCTGTGCTGGATCTGTGACCCCTCAAATAAAGACTAAGTTTCCAATATCCAGCTTTAAGCACCTCACAGGTGGTATGCCATTTCATTGCAACTGTGTCCAACTATAGGTAGCAAGCAGGTAACATGCAAGCAAGCAGGCAGACAGACAGAGTTATCAAATGATTGCAGTGTAAAGCCTGGTATTAATAACTGGGGAAAAAACAAACTGTTGGTGTACATCTTCCTTTATCTGACTGAGACTAGTCAGCATGTGGTAACAACATCTTTAATAATCAGGTGGCCAAAGATTGTCAAATTAAAGCAGTCTGTCTCAAATAGTGGGCCCATGCCATGAGGAGTCGCGTATGACCATGGGGAACATGCTATTTTATTGAGGTACTAGAATAAAGTGTAACAAATAATACTATGTACAGGTTCCAGAGGGCCAGCAAATATAAACTAAACTTGGCTCCAATAGTGTGTCTCTGAGTTAAGTGTAAATGTACATCACTAAATGTTTGTTTCAGCCAATGCATTACAGAATTGGTACATTACAAGAGGTGTGACACACCCTTATGGCCAGGTTGCCTAATAGGATTGAATGCAAAATCTCTTCAAAGCAGCTGAAATCGTAATATTCGTGAAACTGTTATCATGTTCTTAGTGCATGAGACGTGTTTGGTTTTACATTTCAATAAAAGTATACTTTTTACATAATTTGTAAGAATATCACATTTTTTCATTTTTATCTCATTGGAATCAGTTGTGTCCTGAAATGGAATTTCTGCAGGATACTATTTTGGCGGAAATTAAACTGAAGTAAAAAGTGTGACAATCAACCCCACTCTCCCCTATTTCACTCACAATAGTAAGTGCTGCGCCTGCAGCATTTCTGATACAATTGGCCATGCTGGCAGTCATTTCCAATGGTGCTCAAACACAAGAGAATGGTCTATAGTCGCCATCTTGTGGTCATTTACCATATGGCACTTTTTCAGCAATACACCTTTTGGTGCAGGTCTTAGTCATGGTAGGGAGGTGAGAGATCCTGCAATAATTAAGTTTTTTTAAGCCCCCACACCACGTCAAGGCAGAGTACAAGTGAGGGTCTTTTTTGTTTTGTTTTGTTTTGTAGCCTATTTAAAATGTTAGTTTGTGTCTAGACCCATTATTTTTTGTGCCTGGACTGGATACTGCTGATTGTTCCTCACCTACATGCTTGGGGATGTATAATGTGGACACACTACGCCTATTTCACTCATAGTTGTGCAATTACCGCACTGTAGCATTGATCATACTATTGGCCGTACTGGCGATCAGTTTCACTGTTCCTCATCCACATTAAAGTGGTCTATAGTCGCCATCTTGTGGTCATTTAGCGTACGACACTTTTTCGGCTTTTTGCAACCGGACATATCTTTTATTGTCAAATGAAAGATTATTGCTAGCAGCGCAGGTTTATTTGAAAAGACAAAACATTCCAGTGACAGACGAAACATTGCAAAAATGCTACATTACAGGACTTGCGATACACGCTTTGGTGCAAGTCTTACTCATGGTAGGGAAGTGAGAGACCCTGCATTAATTAAGACCTTTTCAGCCCCCACGCCACATGAAGGCAGAGTGCATGTGAGTTTTTTTTTCCCTAAACACAAATCAGAACACAAACAAGCCTACACACAAGCCAACACCTGTACTACACCCACCTCAGCATGCACGTGAATGCACTCTTCAAACACAAATCAGGACACAAACAGGAATGTTTTATGAAGACATCAGTAACTTCCTTCTTCGTCTGAAAGCTTTAATGCTTCTTGAAGGAATTCTTCATTTCGAGCATGTCTTCTCGTAAAGCTGAAAGGCCTGCATGTGTGTATTTTCATCAACTTAAATTGATGCATGAATCCTCAGGTTTTGTCCAGTGGCATTTATGGTTGGGCGGGTAGGCACATGGCAGGTGACATCACTGCTGGTCTGGCGTCATCCTGGTCTTTGACAGCCTGCACATCTTCTTCTGGTTGGGCAAGGTCCTCAACTGGCTGGGCTGGTGGTTGTAGACTTGGGATGGCACACCTTGTCTGTTGTAGCTTGTATGGGAGTGTTGGGTGAAGGTACCATATTTTGGAGAATTGCCAGGCATGATATGAATGTCAAGTCATTGAGGTGCGTAGAAATCCTGAACTTCTGTGTTGGTGATATGAAGGCCATATTTTTAACCAGACCATTTGTCTAAAGTGTCTTGTGTGCATATGTAGCCATGAGGTCACAAATACAGATGACATTCACCACTAACTCCATCCCGAAGCAACAATAGCATGGACAGACTCCATGTTAAATACTGACTGATACATCAAACACTTTCACACAGAGACAAAATGTCAATTGCTTAGTTAACTACTTAGTAACTACTAACTGTAAATGTTCATGGGACCATAATCCCATCTCTATGAAGGCGGTATGAAGGCCATATTACTGTATTAACTAGACCATTTGTCTCATTTCTTTTTCTTATGTAGACTGGGTTAGATGCTCTCTTCAATGTGAGTCGGGACTCGAATCTTCCTGAGTCTCAATTGGCTTGCAATTTAATTCAGGTGACTGATACATAATCAAACACATTCACAGAGATTGTGTAGGTTTTATGAATTCACTATTCCCATATTATTCACTAGAGCATTTTTCACATCAGTGTCCTGTGTTTCTACACTTTAGTGCAAGTTGGGAACAATCAATCTTCAGGAATTTGAAGATGTTATGGAGGTGTGAAATCCAGGACGATCCATGGGATTAATACGTTGCCTTTCGCTCATTTCTTTTGCCGGTATTAATTTTATTTGTCTTGTCCTCTTTGTTCTGCTGTCATGTAAATATTGACTGTAAATAAATAATAACTATTACAAAAGAAAAAATAAACACTATTTCAAAAGAAAGCTCAGATAATTGTATTATTGATAAACTATTACTTTGCACTTTACATGTTTACCCACTCAATGTGTCTTAAATATTATGTCACTCTACTTTGTCTAGAATATTATCACTTATTTGTAGGTTTTCATTATGTAGATAGCTGCTATGTGGACATAGTTGCCTCCATTATACAGTATGTTATAGGGTGCAACATTTTGTCACATTCATGTTTAAAAAAATAGGTGTCAATTTAAATTAAATTAAAGTTTTTGCACATTTATAATAATATTTGTCATCTTATAGATATTTAAATAGTTAAATCTAAATATTAAATGTAACACCTACATGTTAAATGTTAAACCTAAATCCTGAATCTAAATATAAATGTTAAATCTAAATATTAAATCTAAATCTACATGTGAAATATCAATGTTAAACCTAAATGTTAAATGTAAATCTATATCTAAATGTTAAAATGTAAATGTTATATCTCAATCTAATTGTAAAATCTAATTGTAAAAACCAAATGTTTCAGCTGAAATTAAATATGTAACTGATATGCAAATTCCACTATGGCCACGAGAGGGCGCACTTTGACTGACTTTGACGATGCTTGCTCAGCAAGAGCCTTTCTCGCCTTCCTCCATCTGGTAGAATCTACAACTGTTCTTGTGGTTGGTTTGCAAACATGTCTGAATCATCCTTAGCAGAAAACATCGGCAGAGCCGTTCTGGCGGCAATCCAGCGACGATGACAGCGACAGCAACCCCCACAGGGCTACCACCACAGGCCAGCTCGGTAAGTGTCTGTGTTTTCCAAATCACGTAGCATTGGATTCTTGTCAAGGCTAACTTAACTAAACTACGGCAGCTGCTGGAGATTTGCGTTAGGCTAGCTAGCCGCTAATGTTTTATTTTACACGAGAAGGCTATGTGGGTAATGTTAGTGTAACAATGTTATAAATAAACTTAATTTTTTAACTAAACTTCCCCAAATCCCTTACTGTTTACCTATGTGATTCATTTGGTTCCATGAATCGCTTTGTTATTGTTTCAGATCGGGCATTTGTTGAGGTTGCACACATCCAGACTTTCTCATGTTGGAAGTCTGGAAAAGGGGTAAGCTGGATGTCTTAGTGCTCCGTGTATGTAATTCATTTGTACAGTCTACTTTTAATTGTTTTCTATGACATGTATGAGTTTCGTGATGTGGAAATGAATACTGTTGTTTTCGCTGTTTGTAGAATGTCAGATATGCAAATTATAAAATAGGTGTGAATTGTCTAACTTTAATTATCCATTAAGCAGATGCTAATTGGCTCATTACATTGTCATAGGGATGCCAGCACTCTTCTCTCATGTCCTCGTGTGACATGCCCTGTTTGATGTGTTACAGGAATGTTCCTGAATTGTTAAAAGCCACAAGATGCCAAAAGATTTGTCATGTAATTTTTTGATCTTTTGACTAAGACACAATCTTTGGGAGTGTCATGCCTGGCTTTTTTGTAGTCAAAGCAAAAAGGTTTGGTTCTCCTCCTTTTACTACTCCTGTTACTACTAATGGTTTCAATCATTATCAAATGTTCTTAAGGTGTCTAACGTGTCTCTTGTATCTGTGGTTGGTTATAATTGGCTCTTCTGTGAGGAAACGGGAGCTTCTACACCACACCACTCCATGGATGTACAGTGTGGCGGTTAAACTGAAGACGGGGAGTATAGTGGCAACAAACTCCATGACACAGTTCTGCTATTTCTGTATGGCCATCTTGTCTGTGCTGTACCACAAATCCTTGAAGAGTTTGGTGAATTTCAAGGTATGCGAGAATCCACATTATATTCCTGCACATCAAAACTAAATCACCCTGGTCATAAAAAGTTTTCCATACATTTAAGAATGTAAGAAAATATACCCATATTTACAAACTATGATCAAGATTGCAAGAAGGGAACTCATGGTGTGACCATCCAATTCAGTGATGATTCTGAGGCCTGTACTCTCATAATGGAGGAGGAAGAGGTATTTTGACACATTCAAATGTCTTTCTGGATAAGGTTTTCCAAAGACTGCTAAATTCAACCTGGTTATTGACACTTTTATGTCATTACCACAGTGGTTTGAGTTGTACTTCACGTGCATCCGCCCACTGGCCTTGCAGAGGCAACATGAAGAGACGGAAGACAAGGGCTGCTTCTTCCTAGGTCAGACGGGCGGTCCCATTGCAAATGCAAATTCAGATTTAGAACGTCTTTGGCGGCAGTGTACAGATAAAACAAAACAATTTGCATAACACACGGGAAGAGATGTTGTTTAAACCCCTTCCTCCAAAACCCCTTCCTCCCATGCATTTAAATTAAATTAGGTCACGTACACCAACATAAACCAAAAATTTTTTTACCATTATCTCCGTTGCGAGCAGATCAGCAAGAGTGCTGCGGCCAGCAGTGACAATCCACTCTGGAGTCTGGTGAAAGGTTTGTCTTGTGATTGCAATTATGGATGTATTATTGAGTGAAGAGTTCAAGATTGTGTGCCTGAAAGTAGTATTGAAAATATCCTATTCTGATAGCTCTTCTTCCTCAGCTTTGAAGCGACCAGCTCCAGACTTGTGTGAACAATTTGTTGAAGAGTTTCCTGTCACTCTTGATGGCCTACTGGCCACAAAACAGATAAGTGCTGGATATGAAGACCGCAGCGTTTACGACAAATGGTAGAGAGAGCAGTGCAAGCAGCATACAAAATGTATCCTCTGTAAGCATCTGTCTTGTCTTTGAAAAGAAAACAGTATGTTGCAAACACTCTGGAAGACAAGGAGCACCAGAATTCCAGAATTTAAAGACATTCATCAGCATTGGATATCAACGGAGAAGATGGTCATTGAAGAAGATGAGAAAATGATAAAGGCGGTCACTGACCAGAAATGGAAGGGGTTTGACATTAAGGACTTTGGAGAAAAGGGAAAAGGTCAGCAAACATTGGATGACATATAAAAAGCAGCGTCAAAGTTTTGTGAGGACATGAGTCATATTTCCTTTTTCTGTTTTGTGTAGGTGTAATTGCCACTGTGCCTGTCTCCAAAGGAGATATTGTGTGTGATTACCATGGGCGAGTCATCCCTGCTTCTGAAGGAAAAAAGTTAATGGATGAACTGGAGGATGGAGTCATGTGCTATCGTTTTTTTCAAGGGCAAAGATGGTGGCAGTCTTTGTATTGATGCACAGACTTTCCCCTGTGAGTGTCATCCTCTCAAGGACACATTTGGGAGGCAAATTAACTACTCTAGAAAGAAATACTTTGTCAAGCCTGTACATTTCCAGTTTAAAATTCCCTGATGGTCCCAGAGACACTGTACCTTTTCTGGCATCACAGGACATCAAGTGCATTAAGAACTGTTATGGGACTACGGAGTGAGGAAGACATCCTTCAGAGGTTAAGGTATTAACTGGGACTGGTTAAATGAATGATGCTCATTGAAAAAAGCTTCTTATATCTTCACTGTGCAAAGCTGAGCACCTTTGTTTTTGTGTGACTTCCCCTCTTGTATGGTTTTGCTTTAAGTTACATTGCTGTGCTGGATCTGTGTCCTCTCAAATAAACATTGACTTTCCAATATCCAGCTTTAAGCACCTCACAGAACTTTTTTTTGTATATTTGTTTATGGTCAAATAAAATCCAAAGTGTATATGTTCTACATTTGTTGCCTGCTTAAATTGAAACACTGCTTCAGAAAAGCCACACTGCTCTATACTGGATACACCAGGAGCTAGGAGGTGTCATTTTGTGTCAAATTAGTCCTTGTTTGCTTCAATTGTCAACTCCTTTGCTTAAATGGTGGTACAAATGGTGGTGCCATTTTGGAAACGGCAACTGTGTCCAACTGTTGCTCATTCCTTGGTGGTAGAAGAGACAGGCAGGCAGAGAGAGGTTACACAGCCAGGAAAGATATAGGTAGCAAGCAGGTAACAAGCAAGCAAGCAGGCAGACAGACAGAGAGTTTCCTATTATCAAATGATTGCAGTGCAAAGCTTGGTATTAATAACTGGTAAAAATAAATAAAAAACAGTTTTTGAGGTACTAGAATAAAGTGTTACAAATAATACTATGTACAGGTTCCAGAGGGCCAGCAAATATATATAACTAATATATGTTATATACTATATAACTAAACTTGGCTCCAGCAGTGTGTCTCTGACTTAAGTGTAAATGTACTTCACTAAATGTTTGTTTCAGCCAGTGATACATTACAGAATTCCTACATGAAAAGAGTTGTAATCTTTTGAACAGAATGAGTTCTAATAGAGCTAAATTCCTCCATTTGTATCTCACATATTAGGCATCAGTTGTGTGCTGAAATGGAATATCTGCAGGACACTATTTTGGTGGAAATCAAACTGAAGTAAAAAGTGTGACAATCAACCCCACTCTCCCCTATTTCACTTACAACTGTAAGTGCCGGTCCCAGAAGTGTAGGAGAGTCATTTAAATGTCATTTAAAATTGTTCCTCACCTACATGCTTGGGAATGTATAATGTGGACACACTAAGCCTATTTCACTCACAAGTACGGCACTGTAGCTACAGTTACCCTAGCTAACCCTAACCCTAACCCTGCTTATACTATTGACCGTGCTGGGGGTCATTTCCTCTGTTCCTCATCCACCTTAGAGTGGTCTGTCGTCTCCATCTTGTGGTTTACACATATGTCCCATTTTGGAGAATTGCCAGGTATGATATGGATGTCAAGGCATTGAGGTGCGTAGAAGTCCCTGCCATTGCCCATGGAAGTCTCTCCAAAGACTTTTCCATCTACAGCATCCCGTGCTCCCGTGTACAGGTAGATGTCAAAAAATGGAATATTGTCAAAAAGTTCATTCACTTAAAAAACCTAAAAATGAATTCACGTAAAAATGAAACTTGCATACATTACATATTCAGTACACATAAAGTGAAATATTTCAAGCAATTATTTGTGTTCATTTTGATGGCCTACCAAATATTTAAGTGCATATATGTGAGCAGAAAGACAACATTCTATAAATTCAATAAAAATCCTTGATCATTGACAATGCTCTATTTTTTTGAGACCTACCTGTATATTTCTAGGTGCTTGAAAAAACAAAGTGAGCAGCGTTCAATTTCAGTCAAAACCTTGAGGGTGTTGGAGGCTACCCCTGACAGTTGAGAAACACGGCCTTCTTGTTGAACATAGACCCAGTCTTTGAAATTCCAGTTTATCCTCCTTGTCCTTCTAATGTCCATGTACTTGACGGATGAGATGTATTTAATGGCCTCTGCCACAAAGCCTTCTTTATTCTTTATTTAAGTATTTATTGGCCTCTGCCACAAAGCCTTCTTTATTCTTTATTGAAGTATTTAATGGCCTCTGCCACAAAGCCTTCTTCTAGGCAGTTTGCCCCATCCTATCCTATCTACTACCAGTTCACAGGCTCTTGTAAATGTGTTGGGTGCAGGGAAGCTGAGTAAAGTTCCTTTAAGGCCCACAAGTAGGGTCGTACCTGCCTACACCCTCACTGCATCTGAATGCCTCTCTGGGGGTGCCAATGAGGTAGTCAACAACACTCTGTACTGTAGACAGCAGGCCCAGGCCTCCAGTTCCATAGATAAAGTATCTGAGTTTGATTGAAGATTGCAGGCCTTGTGCATTCCCAGCTGCCTTTATTTTAGCAGCCACAAGGTAAGAAACAGAGTCCTCACAGTCCAGGTTGACCACATTAGTCAGATCAACCGCATCTCCATCTCGCTGGTCAAACTGCCCGATGGCGGCAGCAACTTTGAAAAAGGTCCAGGAGTTTCCCCTCTCCACAGCCTTGTCCAAGAGTTCACCCACTCCACAGCCTTGTCCAAGAGTTCACAGTGGGCGACACGTCTCTTCCGGTGGAAGGGACATAAGCAGTCACAGACCCCAGCAGTTCTGCAGCCAGCTCACCATACAGTTTAGAATCTTCCAATCTTGCATCTGGCCTCTGCAGACTGGTGGGGACAGCACACAGTGTGAGGATGTATCCCCCATCCACATGGCCCAATTTGTGGCCAACTGAATTTTTAAGTGCACGGAGGCCCTTTGCTGTACACAATACGAATGTGGAACATTTATGTATAAATATTTCCGACAGGATCCCCAGCATTTGCTTCATCTGGATAATTGTCCATCAACATGTGGTCCAGGCAGCGGGGATCAGAGACTGTAGTACAACATCAGCATGTAGATATTCCCCAACATCACTACACTTCTCAGACTCCATTAGAAAGGCTTTGCTATTCTCAAGTGCCTCATCCCTTAAGCTGATTATGACTGCTGATAGAATAGAACTGGGTTGGTCCACTTCGTGTGCAGAGGACTCATCCTGCTGCTCAAGGGATTCGAACCCACCCCCTTCAATTCAGTTCAAGCTTTATTGGCACGACCATTCATATAGACACACGGTGGCCAAAGCATATAGTGTAAAAAACATGTAAAACATCAAGATATCCATTATAAGAAACCAACATGTGAATTAAACATAAATTAACCATTCACATAATGCACACACACACACACACACACACACACACACACACACACACTCTCTAACTCAAAATTAGACATTTTCTTCTTCTTATAATAATAAAAAAAATAATCTTTTAAATGTTCATCTTCTCAAAGTCTAGGAAGCCTAGGGAGGAGGGGTGGTGGTGGATGAAGAGGGAGAAGAACATTAAGGTCCTCCTCCCCCTCAAGAAGGAGAGACAAAAAGGAGAGACAAGAAGGAGAGACAAGAAGGAGAGACAAAGTCTCCATCCTATAAAATATCAAAGACATGTATGAAGTACATATGAAAATATTGGAAGATAATTGTATATCTACACTAATAACTAAGTTGTTGCCTACAAGACATGGTATAGATGGTCTAAACAAACATGGTGATTCATTACTTCATGACTGTGTACATACAAAGTGTTTGTGTTTGTCTGGGTTGTGCCATATCAATACTAGTTCTTAAATACATTCACAAAGCATTTGGAAAATGGTTGTGTTTTCTGTAAACATTTAAGGTAAGTATAGAAGGTGTTGATGGGACTCCATTTTGTTCAGAAACTGAAAGCAGGTTGCTAAGCACCAGGAAGGATTTTAACCCATTACAAGTTATGAGACAAAATCCATCCATATTGCCATATCTCGGCAACGCCTGCTTGAACAGACTCGTGGCTGGTGGCGTTGGAAAGTCCACCAATAATTTAGTGGGGGGGGGCATGGTGGTTTCATGACTCTGTGACCAACTCAGTCAAAGTTATGAAGCAAAATACAAGCTCTCGCCTTAATCCATATCGACGTATGTCAGCAACGCCTGCGTTCACTTGGTGGCTGGCAGGCATCACTCTGTAGCCTGGATTTCTTTGCAATGGGAAAATGAACTAAACTGCTTTGACATGTCTCACAAAAAAACATCTCTCTAGGGTTTTGATCGCTTGAGTGTAGGAAATGACAACAACATGTTGGCAGCCATTCCTGTTAAATTTCCAGGCAGTGCAATCGTTATAGTAGGATGCTGAACATTAACGTCTTTCACCTGACAATGCACCTGACGATGCGAGAAAGAGTTGCAGCGTTATTAGGCGAAATGACCAACATTTCCAAAGTTTGCTGATGCCTCTGTTATTTTAGTCTCCAACTATGGCAGCATCATAGTTGAGGGTTCCAACTTAACAAACACTATTGACTGCACCTGTAGGCTTTTGTCATTATTTATCAGTCTTAAAAGTAAAATGAAAGTAAACTTAGTTTACTTTACAAACTTAAAGTTTGTTCCTGCCAAATATGAAACACTGAAGTAAACAAAATGTGTTCTACTTACTCATTTCATAACCTGGTTTCGAGACAAAAATGGCTATAGAATTGATATTGAATTGGATTGAATGGTGATCTTGTGGATCAGAATCGAATCAATTCAGAAAATCTGCATCAATACCCAGCCCACACACACACACACACACATGCATACACATGCATGCACACACACACACATGTTCACATTCACACATGCATGCTCACATGCAGACATGTATGCACACACACAAGTGCACACACGCATGCTCACACACACACACACACGCATGCTCACACACACACATAATGTTAATTTAGTTTTCTCTGTACGTGCAGGTGGACCTGGAGGCCGCTCTGACTACAAGTAGTGACACACACACACACACACACACACACACTTATAGATATGCAGTCATTCAGTTCTGCAGCTCTGACTATAAGCAGTGACACACACACACACACACACACACTCACAGATATGGAGTCAATGAGTTCTGCACAAGCATTGACAGACACACACACACACACACACTGGCTGACGGTACAAAGAGAGCTATCTGGCTCTCTTTCTAGTTTCTAAACAAGGAGGTTCCATAAGTGCTCACGCAGAGTGTGTGTGTGGGAGAGAGAGACGACAAGTAAAGTGTCAGTCATGTCAAAATGCTGTGATGTCATTTTCAGCCATCTGATTGTCATGTAATTAGTATACAAAGACACGCACGTCCTGGTGAGATAGAGTCATGGAGCAGGTGTGCCATGTGTGTGTGTGTGTGTGTGTGTGTGTGTGTGTGTGTGTGTGTGACTAGAGAACTTTTCTCTCGTTGGACACAGAGCACCAGATGAACAACATACAGCCCACCCAGACACACACAAAGACACACGCATAGACTACACACACACACACACACACACACACACAGTAAACAGAGGGATGTACAATACACACGCTTGCTCACACAAATTCACACACACACTGTGTGTGACTTCTTGACTACTGCAATGTCCTCCTATCAGGCCTACCAGCCTGTGCTGTGAGACGCTACAGATGATCCAGAATGCAGCTGCACGTCTGGTCTTTAACCAGCCAAAAAGACCACACGTCACACCTCTGTTCATTGAACTTCACTGGTTACCCTTGGCTGCTCGCATTAAATTCAAGGCACTAATGGTGGCCTACAGGGTGATTGATGGCTCTGCTCCCATCTACCTGAATTCTCTCCTAAAGCCCTATGTCACCCGACGACCACTTCGCTCCTCTAAGGAACGTTATCTAGCACAGCCAACACCTGGCCCAGGTCAATCTAGACTCTTTTCACGCTGGAGGAATGACCTTCCAAGTACCAGATCAACTGATACCCTCTCCACCTTCAAGAAACTCTTCCAAGAATATCTCCTGGCCTAAATTTTGAGAATGCACTGAACATCTTATACGTAATTTCTCTTTTATACTGCACTTTTTATTACACTATTGCACTTTCTACTTAAAATAGTGCGGTTTCTATGTTAGCAATATGCACTCTTTGTTAGTTTCTTTCATTGTGTTGCAGCGTGAATGTTATCCTCTTGTGTAAGTCACTTTGGATGTTGTAGATAATCAATAAGTAGAACAGAACATTTTGAGCAGAGAGATGGAAAGATAATATGATGGCAAATGAAACATTCTGGTCGCTACTGAAACACCACATTACTACCGAAAATGTGCCGTCTCAGCCGAAACATGGCATGTTTTTGTCCAAAATACAATACAGTGTTCAGTTTAAAGTTTATGATTTAGTGTTGTATAATACATATTTCGATTTATGTATGACTGTTATGTGACCAAGTTTGTACAATTTATGGAGAAATCCAGGATTCAAAATATGACGAATTCTGTAAATCTAATTTAAGAAATAAGGTTAAAGCTAATAAAATGTAATATATAGATATATTAAAGGAGTAAAGGAGTTTTAAAATGTGATTCTTTACGTGGTTATTATAGTAAATGTTACTGCATTTTGGTGGTGACATTGGGGAGAGACAAAAGATTCCAAAGCACATTCTGATTCTTTGTGGATGTGGAATGATTCTTTCTTTCACATTCTGAACTGTCCAACCATTAGTACTGTATACCTTAGTCAACTTACAATGAATATGCTTACAAATAGTGTAAAAAATTGAGAGATTAATTAATTATTAATCTCTAATCTCTTTTAATCTCAACTAAAGTTTCTGATTTTCATTTAAATACATTATTACATTATTGTGGCAGATTAAAAGATTGATATATAAAGATTGATATATATAAGTGGCTCTATTTATTTATTGTTTAACAAACTTGAACAGATGCAGCCAATTACATTCCGCTGTGTTTTTTTGTCAAACAAAACATCAGGTCCTAGGGTTCCCAGGGTCAAAACACAGTAAAAACACTTTTTCTGAGCAACACACACTACAGCACTCAACGTGTAGCTTTTCCTCTGCTTCAGATAATAAAAAATAAATAAAACAGACCCATCACAGTGCTGTAAATTAAAGTAACATTGTTCATCACAGAAAAGTGCTGAAATAACAATCACATCATAACATCAATCACTTCTAATAGGCTACAGAAGACATAGCAGCTATGCTGACCTCACACCTCTTATTTCTTCTTCTTCATGTTTATCGGCCTGCAGTTCATCGCTGTCCACTTGGCAAGAGCATATGTCAGCCTTCGGTCACAGACTTGCTCACACGCGGGGTGTTTTCCTCGAGTTTAGTTTGGCGAAGAGCTTTGCTTTGGCTTGTTAAATTTCTAGCGTCTTTGCTGCTAATGTTAGCCGTGGCTGCACTCGCGGCTGGGTGCTTTGCATTGATGTGGTCTAAACTTGAGCTGCTTTGGGGGTAAGCTAACTCCTTCTAAACTTGAGCTGCTTTGGGGGTAAGCTAACTCCCTCTTACACTGAAGGCATATCACTTCATATAACTGTCATTTTATAGATTTATTATGCTGAGGATTTTTTATATAGCTGTGCCCACACAGTGTCACAATGCTAGTGAACTTCACAGCTATATTTCTCATTTTGTTCCCTTGTTCTGACTTACAGTGGCTTGAAAAAGTATTCATACCCCTTGAATTGTTCCACATTTTGTCACGTTCCGACCACAAACATAAATATATTTAATTGGCATTTTAGATGTGAGATCAAGTAGAAGGAAAATTATACATGACTTTCAATTTTTAAAAAAAAAAACAAAAAAACGAAAAATGTGGCGTGCAAAAGTATTCAGCCCCCCTGTGTCAATACTTGGTGGAACCACCTCTCGCTGCAATCACAGCTGCAAGTCTTTTGGGGTATGTGTCTACCAGCTTTGCACATCTAGAGACTGGAATTTTTGCCCATTCTTCTTTGCAGAACAGCTCAAGCTCAGCAAGATTAGATGGAGAGCGTTTGTGAACAGCAGTTTTCAGATCTTGCCAC
>JAIFZK010000150.1:2472500-2477500 GCA_027481765.1 Tenualosa thibaudeaui | reverse complement strand
AAAAATGATACTCAATACTCTTTTGATCCCAGGGGGGAAATTTGGTCTCTCCATTGAAACCCAATCATGAGTTAGTGAGGGTGGAACCAGCCACCCTTTGGTTACATGCCTGAAGCCCTAATCAGTAGGCCATGATTGCTCCACTGTTTGGCCTTTGTTGTCATTCTTGCTGATTTTGTGGCAGGTTTTGTAAAAAGTTGCGCTGGAAGCTGCAATGTTTTATGCGTTTTGTTACAAGAAAGGTGAAAAAGGTGAGCAGGTGAAAATAGGAAGGCCTCAATGAATTCACAGGGATTTACCGAATTTGCTTATGCAATGACATCATCACAAAATCCTGGGGATCTGACTAATGCAGAGTTGTACCCCAGTTTTGATCTTAATGTACAGTTGAAGTAATCACTGATGCAGAGTTTTGATCTTAATGTACAGTTGAAGTAATCACTAATGCAGAGTTTTGATCTTAATGTACAGTTGAAGTAATCACTAATGCAGAGTTGTCCTGCAGTTCAGTGAATAAATTGGTGGCATAAAGGTCTGTCTTACTTATATACTTTAACCACTTTGCATTTATGTTTGTGTTTCTATTGTGTTGATGTTTCTGTATGCAGGCACGAGGACATGCCTCAGTGTCTCCGTCCCCACTCCAGGCTTAGGGTTAGATCTGCCTCAGTGTCTCAGTCCCCACTCCAGGCTTAGGGTTAGATCTGCCTCAGTGTCTCTGTCCCCACTCCAGGCTTAGGGTTAGATCTGCCTCAGTGTCTCTGTCCCCACTCCAGGCTTAGGGTTAGATCTGCCTCAGTGTCTCTGTCCCCACTCCAGGCTTAGGGTTAGATCTGCCTCAGTGTCTCCGTCCCCACTCCAGGCTTAGGGTTAGATCTGCCTCAGTGTCTCAGTCCCCACTCCAGGCTTAGGGTTAGATCTGCCTCAGTGTCTCTGTCCCCACTCCAGGCTTAGGGTTAGATCTGCCTCAGTGTCTCTGTCCCCACTCCAGGCTTAGGGTTAGATCTGCCTCAGTGTCTCCGTCCCCACTCCAGGCTTAGGGTTAGATCTGCCTCAGTGTCTCCGTCCCCACTCCAGGCTTAGGGTTAGATCTGCCTCAGTGTCTCCGTCCCCACTCCAGGCTTGGTCCCCACTCTAGGCTTAGGGTTAGATCTGCCTCAGTGTCTCCGTCCCCACTCCAGGCTTAGTCCCCACTCTAGGCTTAGGGTTAGATCTGCCTCAGTGTCTCCGTTCCCACTCCAGGCTTAGTCCCCACTCTAGGCTTAGGGTTAGATCTGCCTCAGTGTCTCAGTCCCCACTCCAGGCTTAAGGTTAGATCTGCCTCAGTGTCTCCGTCCCCACTCCAGGCTTAGTCCCCACTCTAGGCTTAGGGTTAGATCTGCCTCAGTGTCTCCGTCCCCACTCCAGGCTTAGGGTTAGATCTGCCTCAGTGTCTCAGTCCCCACTCCAGGCTTAGGGTTAGATCTGCCTCAGTGTCTCCGTCCCCACTCCAGGCTTAGTCCCCACTCTAGGCTTAGGGTTAGATCTGCCTCAGTGTCTCCGTCCCCTCTCCAGCCTTAGGGTTAGATCTGCCTCAGTGTCTCAGTCCCCACTCCAGGCTTAGGGTTAGATCTGCCTCAGTGTCTCCGTCCCCACTCCAGGCTTAGTCCCCACTCTAGGCTTAGGGTTAGATCTGCCTCAGTGTCTCCGTCCCCACTCCAGGCTTAGGGTTAGATCTGCCTCAGTGTCTCAGTCCCCACTCCAGGCTTAGGGTTAGATCTGCCTCAGTGTCTCCGTCCCCACTCCAGGCTTAGTCCCCACTCTAGGCTTAGGGTTAGATCTGTGTTTATGTTCCTACTACAGGTCTACTCTCAGATTCTCAGATCCTCTCTAATCTCAGCCCTCTGTGCCCAAACTCGCTTCATCTTAGCGACTAGAGTTCTGCTCTAAGGTTTAGTATTAGATCTTAGCGACTAGAGTTCTGCTCTAAGGTTTAGTATTAGATCTTAGCGACTAGAGTTCTGCTCTAAGGTTTAGTATTAGATCTTAGCGACTAGAGTTCTGCTCTAGTCTCACACACTCCTGTCTCACATGCACACTCCTGTCTAACATACTCATTTGTCTAACAGAGACTCTTCTCACACTCTTGTCACACACACACTCACAACCACCACACTCTTCTGACTCACACACTTCTGTATCACACACGTTTTTGTCTCACACACACTCACACCCACACACACACACATCTCACACACACACACTCACACCCACACACACACACATCTCACACACACTCACATCCACACACACACACACACATCTCACACACATCTCTCTCTCACACACACACACACACATCTCACACACACACATCTCTCACACACACACACACACACACACACACACACACACACACACACACACACACACACACACATCTCACACACACTCACACCCACACACACACACACATCTCACTCACACTCACACCCACACACACACACATCTCACACACACTCACACACACATCTCACACACACTCACACCCCCCCCACACACACACACACATCTCACTCACACTCACACCCACACACACACACATCTCACACACACACACTCACACCCACACTCACACCCCCACACACACACATCTCACACACACTCACACCCACCCACACACACACTCATATCCACACCCCCCCCCCCACACACACATCTCACACACACACACACTCACACCCACACTCACACCCCCACACACACACATCTCACACACACTCACACCCACCCACACACACACACACACACACATCTCACACACACTCACACCCACACACACACACACACATCTCACACACACTCACACCCACACATCTCACAGACACACACACATCTCACACACACTCACACCCACCAGTCTTGAGGCTGAGGCCCACCTGTTTCACTGCATTTTCTGTGTTATCAAGTGTGTGTGTGTGTGTGTGTGTATTTACATTTATGACTTTAGGACTTTAGGAGATGCTTTTACCCAAAGCGACTTACATTTTGTCAAATATCAATTGTTCAGGGCCAATCTCCCCTAGAGCAACTAGAGTTAGAGTTAAGTGCCTTGCTCAAGGGCACAGCGGTGGCAGCTGGGATTCGAACCCACAACCTTTCAGGCTATTTGCACACTGTGTGTGTGTGTGTGTGTGTGTGTGTGTGTGTGTATGTATGTGTGTGTGTGTGTGTGTATGTGTGTATGTGTGTGTGTGTATTTATGTGTGTGTGTGTGTGTGTGTGTCATACATAAACTGACAGTGGGGCCCTGTATGGCTAGACTAATTAGTATATCATCCTCCAGTCTATAGGCCTCACTAATAGCATTTATTGCATCACAAATAACATTTATTGCATCACAAATAGTATTATTACATGTCTATCTGTGTGTGTATGTGTGTGATGAGGTTAGGTGGGTGAATGGTGAAGGTGGAAGAGTGTGTGCGCGTGTGTTTGTGTGTGTGTGTTTGTTGGCAGAGAGGATACTTTCTGACCTCCTGCTGGTGTTTGTCTGGTTGCTGTGACCTTCCTCTCCATCTTGCGTCAATCGATCGACCGCTCCTGCAGTTACCTAGGCTTAGGGGTCATGTGACCTGTGGAGGGGGCAGAGTGGGAGAGAGAGAGAGGTGTGTGTGTGTGGGGGGAGGTGGGCTGAGAGAGAGAGGTGTGTTGGGGGGGGGGGGGGGGGAGAGGGAGGTGGGCTGAGAGAGAGAGGTGGGGGACAGAGAGAGACATTATCGATAGGAACGTGAATAATGTGTGCAATGTTCCACTGTTGAGAAGTTAACAAATTACAATTAGCACCTGAGCTTCTCTTAGTTGATAAATGCAACGAGTTTGCATCTTATTTCAGGGGTAAAATTGATAAAGTAGGACTAAATATGACTTCACAGTTGCACATAGCTACACCTAGAGCCAATGACATAAAGAACTAAACTTTATGTCAACATTCAGCTTTATTGACTATGAAACACTTGAGAAAACAGTTTACAAAATCTCAGTTCTTCCACATCTGAATTGGATATTTTGCCAACCAACTTTTTAAACTCTGTTCTACACCTTGTAGCAGCTGATGTGCCCCAGATTATACATTTATCTTTACAGAATTACTCCCATTCTAAAGTCCTTGCATTGGTTCCTTGCAACTTACAGAGTTGACTTTAAAGCATTGCTGCTTGTGTTTAAATCTCTAAATGGAAGAGGAACTAATTAACTATCTGACATGTCAGCAATACACATCACTTATGTCTCTCAGGTC
Organism: Tenualosa thibaudeaui; assembly: GCA_027481765.1. NCBI lineage: Eukaryota > Metazoa > Chordata > Actinopteri > Clupeiformes > Clupeidae > Tenualosa > Tenualosa thibaudeaui. The sequence goes on along the minus strand of JAIFZK010000150.1, from coordinate 2,473,221 downwards.
ACAGGAGATACAATTTTTTGGTAAAATCTGCTGTCAAAAGAATGCCTCTTCTATTGGCAAATACAGACTTAAGACCAAACTGATCTCAGATGCTTCAAATACAGACTTAAGACCAAACTGATCTCAGATGCTTCAAATACAGACTTAAGACCAAACTGATCTCAGATGCTTCAAATACAGACTTAAGACCAAACTGATCTCAGATGCTTTTTCCTAATGATTCACTTCTCTTTCTTTTTATGCTCTGTACACTTCCGTCCTCATATAGACAGACACCTTTTTTTTGGCTCTTTCTCCACTTCTTTGGGTTGGTTCTGATATTGCCCTTGCACTAGGTGCTTTTTCTGTTTTGCCGGTGTACCATGGTCAGCAATGAACTGTGGGTATTGGGAGGTGTGTGTCAAGCAGGTGTGTGTCAGGCATGTGTGTGTGTCAGGCATGTGTGTGTCAGGCAGGTGTGTGTCAGGCAGGTGTGTGTCAGGCATGTGTGTGTGTCAGGCATGTGTGTGTCAGGCATGTGTGTGTCAGGCAGGTGTGTGTCAGGCATGTGTGTGTCAGGCAGGTGTGTGTCAGGCAGGTGTGTGTCAGGCATGTGTGTGTCAGGCAGGTGTGTGTCAGGCATGTGTGTGTCAGGCAGGTGTGTGTCAGGCAGGTGTGTGTCAGGCATGTGTGTGTCAGGCAGGTGTGTGTCAGGCATGTGTGTGTCAGGCAGGTGTGTGTA
>JAIFZK010000150.1:2445000-2460000 GCA_027481765.1 Tenualosa thibaudeaui | reverse complement strand
GACTTGGTCTGAACACTACATGTGGACTTGGTCTGAACACTACATGTGGACTTTCATGAAGAATGAACATCTGTGGCCTGTGCAGACTGTGCATGACTTCATAAATGTCCATTGCTTATGACTAGGAGGTTCATTTGCACTGTCAGTGCAAAAGCAGTTATTTGCAAAATGCAAGATGCATACTTTTTCTAGGTCCTCACGCACAGGTCTGGAGCCAAAGTAGGGCTTTGGTTTGGATTTGATCATCAATTTGTTGCTGAGATATAAACTCATATACTGTCTGTTTGATGCCTCAGTTGAATGTTTTGGAAAATTGAAATGCCAATGATAACCTTTCTGGCAGTTTTATGAAGCACAGACTAAATTCGTGACCCGTAGACATTATTTTCACTTTCAATAAAATTCAGTATGTTGGAAAATGTTTTTTTTAAATTGGCCATATGGTTCAAAGATTACATTCATGGATGCAAGTCCAGCTTTGACCCCTTGGTGGCGCTAGATCACATGACTTGCAGACCTGAAACTTGATATTGAAAGCAGTTTGTGAAACTTAGTTTGTGAAACTCTGTAACTTAAAAATAAATTGTACATTGGAGCTTCAAAACAGTTACTACAGAGACATACAGTGCATCCGGAAAGTATTCACAGCGCTTCACTCTTTCCATATTTTGTCATGTTACAGCCTTATTCCAAAATGGATCCATATTTTGTTATGTTACAGCCTTATTCCAAAATGGATCCATATTTTGTTATGTTACAGCCTTATTCCAAAATGGATCCATATTTTGTTATGTTACAGCCTTGGACAAAATATGGAAAGAGTGAAACGCTGTGAATACTTTCCGGATGCACTGTATAGTATTTGATCTGTGCAACACAACACAATTTGGAAGCAGCACAGTGTTGTGTCAAGAGCTGGATGGTAGACCACTCAGGCTGACTTGAATTCAGCATCATTGCCCTAGGTTTAAGCACATTTGTCTTGTTTTCATCCTTTTGTTGACTAGTTTTTAGCCAAGACATTTGGCTAGTTTCTAGACATTAGATTTCAAACAATATAAGAAAATTAATCTTATTTGCTTAAATATCTTACCACAAGCAATATTTTCTTAAATCAAGACTCCTTTTTTTCATTTTGAGAAATCTTAGTAAGTGCAAATTTCTTGCTGCACTGGCAAATAATTTTGCTTGAAATATGAACATGTTTTTGAAAAGGCATTTTTTTGCAGTGTACTTCTTATGATCATAGCAACTGCCCCTCCAAGTACTGTGTGTCTTTAGAATAGGGACGTACAAAGTGATGTATAAAACAACAATCATCATGTTAAACAAAAAAAATATTTGGAATGGGCTATAGGCTTAGGCTTAATAATAAAGAGACATAATAATAATAATATGCCTATACATATTAATAATAAGTACAAAAAAGACAAACATAAAACAAGTTGATGTGAACCAGGGAAGATGTGGTGTTCTTGCATGCTTGTCAGGCTTACAGAGGGCAGGAGGGCAGAGTAAGACCATCTGGCAGGTCAGCCACTCAGTTGAAGAACATTTGACTAGGCTAGCCTACCACATGTTAACTCTTTAGGGCCTATAGCCCCCTCTAGGGGGTAGCCCCAAAAACACATCTGTAGCACCGGTAACATGACTGACCATTTAAATAGCACAGTCCAGAGTAAGCAATCCCCCAGTCCAAATGACAGAGGATGATGCAACTCGATATTGATTCCAACGGTACCAGTTTTTCAAAAATTGTACACAAGGGTCAAAAGCGTGTGTGAATGTCTCCCAAATTTGACCAGATGGGGGTGGTAGAGTGAGTGAGGTGCTGACGTGAAACTTGGTGAACTGAATCGTGGGACTGTACGGGTCTGTGAGGTGCTGACGTGAAACTTGGTGAACTGAATCGTGGGACTGTACGGGTCTGTGAGGTGCTGACGTGAAACTTGGTGAACTGAATCGTGGGACTGTACGGGTCTGTGAGATGCTGACGTGAAACTTGGTGAACTGAATCGTGGGACTGTACGGGTCTGTACGGGTCTGTGAGCTGCAGCAGGACATGGGAGCGGAAGAAGAAGAAAGTGTAAAAAGACAACTAATCTGTTTGGCTCCCAATGACAGCTGGGCAGAACGATAGTGGGTGGTTATCCACACGTTATCACCACTGGTGCCCTGCCAAACGCACCAATTGACCAGCACTGACCAAAGTTATTACAATATCAGTATGTTATTACATAATAAGTTATTACAATATCAGTATGTTATTACATAATAAGGTTTGCAAATTTAAGGCTAACCTGGTAATGTAATAACTTCCCATTAATATAACAATGATTACATAATTGTTATGGTGATTATAACATTATTACGAAATGCACTTTATTTCATTATTGGGAAATTATCAGTTATCAGGTGTTACAGACTTTTATCCAAAGCAACGCACAAAAAGAGAGGATTAACATTCAAGCAGTAGGACAGGAGTGGGACAGCAGGAGTGGGACAGCAGTGGGACAACAGGAGTGGGACAGCAGTGGGACAGCAGTGGGACAGCAGGAATGGGAAAGAAGTGGGACAGCAGGAGTGGGACAGCAGTGGGACAGCAGGAGTGGGAAAGGAGTGGGACAGCAGGAGTGGGACAGCAGTGGGACAGCAGGAGTGGGAAAGGAGTGGGACAGCAGGAGTGGGACAGCAGGAGTGGGACAGCAGTGGGACAGCAGTGGGACAGCAGTGGGACAGCAGGAGTGGGACAGCAGTGGGACAGCAGGAGTGGGAAAGGAGTGGGACAGCAGGAGTGGGACAGCAGTGGGACAACAGGAGTGGGACAGCAGTGGGACAGCAGTGGGACAGCAGGAGTGGGAAAGGAGTGGGACAGCAGGAGTGGGACAGCAGTGGGACAGCAGGAGTGGGACAGCAGTGGGACAGCAGTGGGACAGCAGGAGTGGGACAGCAGTGGGACAGCAGGAGTGGGACAGCAGTGCAGTTGAAAGAAAGGGTGGGTGCATTGTAAGTACATGGTGGAGTACAGGAGAGGGTGGAGAAGGTAGAGAAGGTGGAGAGGGTGGAGAGGGTGGAGAAGGTAGAGAAGGTGGAGAAGGTGGAGAAGGTAGAGAAGGTGGAGAGGGTGGAGAAGGTAGAGAAGGTGGAGAGGGTGGAGAGGGTGGAGAGGGTGGAGAGGGTGGAGAGGTGGAGGTACCCCTTGCTCTGGTAGCACTTGGAAGGTCAGCAAGGTCCTGCAGAATGGAACAACAGATGAGAATAGTCGGGTTTGACCTGTGCAAGGTGTTGACAGTGTTAGAAGATGTTCCTTTGAGGAATAGAGTAACATATGGCTTTAAGAGGGTATTAAGGTAGATGGGAGCAGATCCATCAATCACCCTGTAGGCCAATATTAGTGCATTGAATTTAATGCATGATGAGTGGTGACTCTGTTACCCCTCTACCGTTCCTGTGTGATAATTGCGGAAGTCTCTGTGTTGTTTTCTCAGGGTTCCGGAAGGAACGTGGCCGGCGTGCGATGCGGTGTGAGAGGCGTGCGGTTGGTGAGCCGCCACAGAGGCCCGCTCCCCTGCTGAGAGGCCTGCAGAGACTAGCAGTGCCCTCTGTGGGCCCGGCGGAGGTACTGCAGCTGCTGCTGTCGGCAGAGCCACCTGTGTTGTGCTCCAGGCAGAAATTCAGCCAGCCGTACACAGAGCTCAGCATGATGACCCTCCTCACCAGCATGGCAGACAAGGAGCTCGTCCACATGATTGCCTGGGCAAAGAGAATCCCAGGTGGGCTGCCAGGGGAGGGGGCAACAGCAGGGCAGGGATGAAGGACATTTTAACAAATGCTTTTTCCTACTGACAGCACCAGCACCCACAAAGCATACACTCTCTCACACACACACACGCTCTTTCACACACACACAAAGCATACACTCTCTCACACACACACTTTTGCTGTTGTTGTCTAATGCTTGGCTGCAGGGTTCCAGGAACTGTCTCTGCGGAACCAAGTGCACCTTCTGGAAAGTTCCTGGCTGGAGATTCTAATGATCGGACTCATCTGGAGGTCTATCCACTGCCCAGGGAAGCTCATCTTCGCCCAGGACTTGATTCTGGATAGGTAAAGAGTGTACCACATCTGTGTCCAGATCAGTCTCAGACAGATGAAGAAATCAACTCATTGGCCTTTAACACACGCCTCATGTTGTAACTCATACTAATGGGACTTAACACACACCTCATGTTGTAACTCATACTAATGGGACTTAACACACACCTCATGTTGTAACTCATACTAATGGGACTTAACACACACCTCATGTTGTAACTCATACTAATGGGACTTAACACATGCCACTGGCACTAGTCCTTTGTTTGAAATGGCCCTGGTGCCCAAGGTCTTGCCTTCCTTGTGCAAATCCTACCCATCTCCAGAAGCTCCTAGCAACAGAGGTCAGAGCCCCCAAAATAAACCCAAGTTGTTATTATAATGATGCGCAGCTTTCTAAAGAGTAGCTTGTTGGCAGCGAGTGAGGAGGATTTTTTTTGAAAGGCCATGTCACAGGAGGAAGCTCACATACTCCACAGAGACTGTGTGTGTGTGTGTGTGTGTGTGTGTGTGTGTGTGTGTGTGTGTGTGTGCAGACTCCACTTACAAAGACTTACATAACAAACTGGAACAAAGCCATCATGTGTTCAGAGATGAGCAATGATGTAGAGAGTGAAGGAGAGAGAGACAGAAAGAGAGAAAGAGTGAGTGAGAGAAAGAGCGAGAGAAAGGTAGAAAGAGAGATGGGAGAAGAAGTGTAAGGAAGAATGGGATGGAAGAGAGGGAGAACAGGAAATGAGATGGAGAGAGAGAAGGAGAGGGCAAGAAACAGAGAGAGAGAGGAAGAGAAAGGAAAAATGTGAAGGGGAGAGGGGGAAAGAGGCAAAAGGGAGTATATGTGTGTGTGTATATGTGTGTGTGTATATGTGTGTGCGTGTGTGTGTATATGTGTGTGCGTGTGTGTGTATATGTGTGTGTGTATATGTGTGTGCGTGTGTGTGTATATGTGTGTGCGTGTGTGCGTGTGTGTGTATATGTGTGTGTGTATATGTGTGTGCGTGTGTGTGTATATGTGTGTGTGTATATGTGTGTGCGTGTGTGTGTATATGTGTGTGCGTGTGTGTGTATATGTGGGTATATGTGTGTGCGTGTGTGTGTATATGTGTGTGCGTGTGTGTGTATATGTGCAAGTGCGTGTGTGTGTATATGTGTGTGCGTGTGTGTGTATATGTGTGTGCGTGTGTGTGTATATGTGTGTGCGTGTGTGTGTATATGTGCAAGTGCGTGTGTGTGTATATGTGTGTGCGTGTGTGTGTGTCTGTGTGTGTTTGGGGGAGGGCAGGTGCAGACTGTACCTTCCCAAATTACTACAAGGCACAATAACATCCATCCATCCTTTTCCTGCTCAAATCCTCAGAGCTGTCCCAAATAATCTCCTAAATTGAATCAGTCAAACCAAATAAGTGTTTTTCTTTCTAGGATTAAAGTCAAATGTATGTGTCTTCAAATGTGTATATATGCATGTGTCTTCAAGTGTTTTTTTAATGTTCTCCCATCATCAGCACGTAGCACAGGTGGTCAATATTGCTCTCTAATGCCCCCTGCAGGAATGAGGGGAACTGCGTGGAAGGCATGGTGGAGATATTTGACATGCTGCTCGCCACAGTGGCTCGCTTTCGTGCCCTTAAACTCAGACCAGAAGAGTTTGTGTGCCTCAAAGCCATCATTCTCCTCAACTCAGGTAACTCAGCCTGCTGGCTACTTGAGCAGGCCTCACACAGATATTATTTTCTAGTCCAGACTTCCAGTGACAACTCAGTCCAATTATGTTTATCCAGCCCCTTTTCCAATAGTATTGCTTCACAGAAGGAGCACCCAAGAGACACAGGGGCAGGAAAAACTCCCTGATGTTTAGTTAGTTTAGGAAGAAACCTTGGCAGGTCCATGGTTCAAGTGATAGACTACAATTTGTCCATGATGCTTATTTAGTTGAGCATCATAGTAATTCCAAAATATTATTATATTAACATTATATGGTAGCCAAGCCATAGATAGATGTCAAATGTCTGGACAGTGTAGTAGCAGCCAGGCATAATGTTAAAGTCAAGCAGTGACTTCAAATAGGACAGGAATACATGTTGCTTAGGGCCTAGGGCCTAGAGTGGGGGTGCTCAAATATCTACTCAAAAGTCTAGAGGGTTCACACCCCAACGTTTCTCTGATTCAAGGGTCTGGACAAGCAATTCAATTCAATTCAGTTTTATTTATACTTTTATTTATATAGTATTGTCTTGTGGCGCTTCACAGAAGGAGCACCCAAGAGCAACGGGGGCAAGGAAAGACTCCCTTATGTTCAGTTAATCTAGGAAGAAACCTTGGGCAGATCCACGACTCAAGAGGCTAACCCAACTTCCAGGGGTCATGCAGAAAAATTACAATCAGTGGTAACCATGACAGACTATAAGTTGCCTATGGTTTTAGCTGAGGTTCATAATAGTTCATAATAGAGTATTTTCCCACTTTACATTACATGGTAGTCAGTCCATAGGTGGTTATCAGGAATTATGGCTGGACAATGTAGCAGCGGCCAGACAGTGTCAAACACAAAGGAGTGAGATGGGTCATGGGGGTAACAGTAAGGGTCCATTTGACAGCGCCATTGTGAGGGGTGCCACAAAGCTTCAAGGAAGGGGAGTTGGGCCTAGCATGGGCGTCCAGGAAGGGCCTCTATGATGGAGAGTCGGTCCTGACATGGGCCTCCCATAGTGTTGGTTGTAGTCCACTCAGGAGGGGAGGGTGAGAGGAGTCCGCCGGAATGAGGCAGGGATGACACTCAGCAAAGATAATTGTGGACAGAGGAAGAAAGTGAATTAGGCCAGGCTCGCACATCAGAGATTGGGGCATGCATATATATATATATATATATATATATTGAGAGAGAGCGAAAGAGAGAAAGAGAGAGTTGTACGGAATGACACATGAAGCTTTTATGGCGGCACTAGGCTATAGCACCATAACTAAGGTATGTTGCATGGCAACCCAGCACCACTGCAGGCATGGTCAGTGGCTGCCATGCCTCGCAACTGAGGGCAACAGCAGACCCATGAGAAGTGATGATTTGCCACGCACCATCCCTAACTATGGGAAACAGTAAAGAGGAAGGTTTTAAGTCTAGACTTAAAGGTATTGAGAGTGTCCACTTGTCAAATGTGTGTGTGGGGGGGATTATTCCACAGGAGGGGTGCACGGTAACAGAAGGCTCTTCCTCCTATTGTAGATTTTGATATTCTTGGGATTACAAGGAGACCAGCATTTTGGGATCTTAGGGTTCTAGGAGGGTGGTAAGGGACAAGTAAGTCTTTAATATATGTTGGCGCATCGCACTTGAAGGCTTTATAGGTTAGGAGGAGTATTTTAAAATCAATTTGACTTTTCGACTAATAGGGAGCCAATGTAAGGAAGCAAGGATAGGAGAGATATGTTCATATTTTTTAGTCCTGGTGAGTGCTCGGGCTGCAGCATTTTGTATTAGTTGTAGGTTTTTGATACAGGTATTACTACACCCAGAGAACAGAGCATTGTAATAATCGAGCCTGGAAGTAATAAATGCATGTATTAATTTTTCAGCATCCTCAAAGGATAGGAAAATTTCTAACCTTAGCAATATTTCGTAGGTGGAAAAAAATATGTTTTTGAAATGTGTTTTACATGACTATGTAGAGAGAGGTCCTGGTCAATAATTACCCCGAGGTCTTTAACTTTTGCATTACATGACAGTGACAGGCCACTGAGTAAGTTTTGGTGAAGGGGTAGAGTGTTGTTCAGCTGTTTAGGGCCAATCATCATAACTTCAGTTTTATCAGAATTTAAACATAGGAAATTATTAGTCATCCAGGTTTTCATGTCTAAGAGACAGGCATCAAGTTTAGTCATTGGCATATAGTAATTAGGCTTCATAGAAAGGTAAAGCTGGGTATCATCAGCATAGGAGTGGAAAGTAATGCCATGTTTCCTTATAACAGATCCTAAAGGTAACATGTACAGGGAGAACAACTGGGGACTGAGCACTGAGCCTTGGGGTACACCAAACTTTACTTTGGTATGGGTTGATGACTCATTATGAGCATGTACAAACTGGTACTGACCAGAGAGGTATGATTTGAACCAGGCTAATGCAGAGTCTTTGATGCCTATCATGTGTTCAAGCCTGTGTAGTAGGATACCATGTAGTGTCAAAGTCAGCACTAAGATCCAATAGGATTAATATTGATATATATCTATTATCAGATGTGATAAGGAGGTCATTGAAGACTTTAACTAGGGCTGATTCTGTACTATGATTAGTTCTAAAGCCTGACTGGAAGGTTTCCTGGATATTATTTTCATTTAAGAAGCTACAGATTTGCTTAGACGCTTTTTTTTTTTTTTTTTAATTGATGGTTTAATAACAGATGTCTTGAAAGATTTTGGGACATGCCCAGCTATGAGTGAGTCATTCATAATTTTAAGAATCATCTCAACCAATAGAGGGAGAGCAGCCCTAAAAAGATCAGTTGGGATAGGATCCAATAAGCATGTTGAGGCTTTAGCTGAAGAGTTCAAAACATAATTTCTGATATATTGGTGGGTGTAAATGAATCAAGGTATGCTACAGGTTGACTGGAGCTAGCTGTAACCATTACATGTGGTCCAACTGGATTTGAGGTTACAATGGAGCTGTTTATTTTAAGTCTAGTCAATTTTGTAATAGTCCATGAAGTCATTGCTGCTTAGATATTGGAATGGAATGGGACACCTCGTTCCTGCTTTTTGTTAAACGGAATATAGTGTTAAACAGGAATTTTGGATTATCTTTATTATTGTGTATAAGTGAGGAATAATATGCTGATTTGGCATTGTTAAGTGCTGTCTTGTACTCTTTTAAGCTGTCTTTCCAAGTAAGGTGGAACACTTCAAGTTTAGTGGCATACCATTTCCTTTCCTTCCTTTTGCTGCAATTAGCACACCAATTCATTTCCACAGGATAGAATAGGTCAGGGTTCAGTTGAAACTACATTTGAGTCTGGACCATGGTCTCCCTGTTGAGTACCTGAGACCTAGACTTGCAAGTGTGTTAATAGTGTATAGTGTGACAGCCAGGAAGATATTTGTCATTAATGAATACTTTGTTTAATGTAGTTTTTGATGTTTTTGGTCTTTCAATATGGGACTTATTAGTAGCAGTACCTGAAAGGGACAAGAGATGGCGCTGCGGGCTGATTCATATACCAGGTATAGCCAGACGTTCTCGTTATTCGTTGTTCGACCATGCTTTTATGATTGCAGGTGGGTCCATAATAGCAGAAATGAACATATTTGCTCTGTTACTAATGTGTACAAGCTCTGGTAGATTATCTACCTTGTCATAGGTTTTTGGTTCAGAATGTTTTGCACAAATGCTAGCATGCTACTGGAGTGTAAATAGCATACTCTAGCCTCATGTAAACGAGTGTCGGGAAGGAGCTCAACCAGTTGAAATCATAGACTGTATATTATGGGATATATCACATGAAAAGGTTAACACTCCATTTGAAGGTGTAATTAAGTGCCATTCAGTTTTTGCAATGGTTGAAATGTGTGATTGAGGAGAGCCAGAGGGCTTTGAAAGGATTCAGATTAGAGTGTTTTGCCATGTTCACACCCCTCCCTCTTCCCCTCATGCCAGGTGTGTTCACACAGGGGTGTGTGTGTGTGTGTTTGTGTATGTGTGTGGTGTGCTTGTGTGTGTGTGAGTGTGTGTGTGTGGTGTGCGTGTGTTTGTGTTTGTGTATGTGTGTGTGTGTGTGTGTGTGTGTGTGCGTGTTTGTGTATGTGTGTGTGTGTGGTGTGCTTGTGTGTGTGTTTGTGTGTGTGTATGTGTGTGTGTGTGTTTGTGTATGTGTGTGGTGTGCTTGTATGTGTGAGTGTGTGTGAGTGTGTGTGTGTGTGGTGTGCGTGTGTTTGTGTATGTGTGTGTGTGTGCGTGTGTTTGTGTATGTGTGTGTGTGCGTGTGTTTGTGTATGTGTGTGTGTGTGTGTGTGTGTATGTGTATGTGTGTGTGATGTCAGGTGTTTTCACACAGGGGTGTGCGTGTGTTTGTGTATGTGTGTGTGTGCGTGTTTGTGTATGTGTGTGTGTGTGTATGTGTGTGTGTGTTTGTTTGTGTATGTGTGTGTGATGTCAGGTGTTTTCACACAGGGGTGTGCGTGTGTTTGTGTATGTGTGTGTGTGTGTGTGTGTGTGTGTGTGTGTGCGTGTGTTTGTGTATGTGTGTGCGTGTGTTTGTGTATGTGTGTGCGTGTGTTTGTGTATGTGTGTGTGCGGTTGTGTATGTGTGTGTGCGTTTGTGTGTGTGTGTGATGTCAGGTGTTTTCACACAGGGGTGTGCGTGTGTTTGTGTGTGTGTGTGTGTGTGTGTGTTTCAGCTCAGCCACTCCAGGACAGCTGTAATCTGCAGTGCATGCTCGACACCATCACAGACACCCTCATCCACTGCATTGGCCAATCAGGTGCGTCTGTGCATCTGCAGTCTCGCCGGCAGGCCCAGCTCCTCCTCCTGCTGTCCCACATCAGACATATGAGGTAAGGAGGTCAAGGGTTAGGGGTTAGGGGCGTAGTCTAGTGGTAGCAAATAGAGGTCAGGAGGTCAAGGTTGAGGGGTTAGGGGCGTAGTCTAGTGGTAGCAAATAGTTTAGCTATGTCTAGCCATGCACCATAGGCCTCAGTATGTCTTCTACCAAGGCTTGGTAGGACCAATCACAACACTGTATCTTTGTAGAGTCGTAAGGCAGGCTTAGGATGATGAAGACAGGGCTGTGACGGTGCAGAATAACTAAGATGACAACGGTCGTTGGAATCGGCATTGACTGTGGAAGAGTTGACTTGGGCTGTCCTTTGTAAGCTGAGCAGATAAAAGCAAGTTATTCGTTTAAAAAAATGCCGTATTTCCTGCTTTGCTGACATTGCTCTGATTCATCGTAGAGCTCTCCTATTGCATGCAGGCTGATTGAGCACAGTCTGTCAGTTATGTCCACTCTATACATTTTGATGTTAAAGTCGGGCTTGTCAGGTGAGGGGTGAGGGGCCGTGGGGGTAGAGGGTTGGGCATATGAGCTGATGAGGCCAGGGGGAGGGGCTTGGAGGGAGCCTCATGGATAAGGGCACAACCTGAGGATAAGGCTAATAATCTGCTTTAAGTATAGCACACATGATTGAGGACAGCAGTGGATGAGTTGGACTCTTTGTGAACAGCTGATCTGTGTCTCCTACAGCAACAAGGGGATGGAGCACCTGTACAGCATGAAGTGCAAGAACAAGGTTCCTCTGTACGACCTGCTGCTGGAGATGCTGGATGCCCATCGGCTCCACACCCCAGGCAAGGTGGTGCAGGACTGGACACAAGACAAGAGAGCATCCCCCTTCACCCCCGACCTGCTGTGACCACTGGGCCATACTGTTCAACAAACCCCACTGTCATTTAGGGAAACACACACACACACTGAGCCCCAAACCCCACTGTCCTGTATGGAAACACACACACACACTGAGCCCCAAACCCCACTGTCCTGTATGGAAACACACACACACACTGAGCCCCAAACCCCACTGTCCTGTATGGAAACACACACACACACTGAGCCCCAAACCCCACTGTCCTGTATGGAAACACACACACACACTGAGCCCCAAACCCCACTGTCCTGTATGGAAACACACACACACACTGAGCCCCAAACCCCACTGTCCTGTATGGAAACACACACACACACTGAGCCCCAAACCCCACTGTCCTGTATGGAAACACTAGCCGCCAGTCTCTCACATGGAACTGAGAAGGAAGAGGATGTGAATCTGTGAACATGTCAGGTGTTCTTGATTTCACATGAGCCTGTTAAGACAAGCGGAACATTTTTCATGTTCTGAAACACTATAGAGGAGACAGAAGGGCAGTTTATTGGGTGTAAAACAGTGAGCCTCTGAACTGCACTTAAAAGGATTCCTGATTGGTAAGACATGTTGGCCTTATAAGACTGACGTTGGCATCAGCTATATTTAATAGGATTTAAAAACACTCAAAATGCTTTCTGGGTAAAAAGTGATCCCGTGGTTGAGTCAGAGAGAACAGCGTAATGGACACTTCTTCTGTTCAGTCTGCAGTTTTAACTTCAGTGCACCGTAAATCAGGAGGACTACAAAAGTACTCAAAATTTATCTGAAAAGTTTCTTTAGTATATAGTCTGTTAGTTAGTATATAGTAGTTACTTTTGAAATGTTCCCCCTTGTGCTGTTTTTAACTTCATCCTGTCCCAACTTTGAGACTTGTTGCAAGAATCAAATTTCGAATGAGCATGAATTCCCTCCAAATCAATAATGTTCCCAGTTTCAACAGTTGATATGTTGCATTAATCTTTAGAAAACAATAGTATTTTGTTTTTATTGACATTTTATCAAGCATCCCAACTTGTTTGGAATTTGGTTTGTATATGTATGGAAACAGCATTTCATGACTGTCTTAATAAATAATCAAATATTCAGCTGGGGTTATTTTATGGAGCTAGATATTAGTTCATTTGTTATAATCAGTTTCCCATGATGACTGGCAGTTGTTACCTGTGTGCCCCTGCCTGACTGACTATGGTTATTACCCGCTCTCCCATGTAACAATGTCACACACACACACACAAACACGTGGGGCAAAAGACTTTAATGACAGTTTAAATGACAACACATCATATATCTTATCATTTATAGACTGCATTAGTGCATCATTGGATATTTGCACATGGTATTGAAGACCTGTGTTTATCAAATAATTCATAACCTCTGTATGTCTGTTTTTGTAAATTGGTTACATTAAAAGTGTATAATTAAAAATTAAATATATAAAATGTGTAAAATATATCCTGTTATGCCCGTACAAATATAACTCAAAATCAAAGTCAAAATCAAAGAATCTCATCAAATAAATCTGAGAACAAGGTGTGTGTATGACAGTGTGTGTTGGATAATTAAAGATTACCATCTTTGATTAGGGCTTTGTGTGTCTGTCTGTGTGTGTGTGTGTGTGTGTGTGTGTGTGTGTGTGTGTGTGTGTATGGGGGGGGGAGTTGTATGTTTTGGTTCAGTATTGTTAGGGTTTGTGTGTGTAACGGTTGTGTGTACAACAGTTAGATCAACACAACACACATTCCTGTACTCCATTACTCCACAACCCCCATAGAAACCCAGCCGCTACATCCATACCATTACACCACAACCCCCATAGAAACCCAGCCGCTACATCCATACCATTACACCACAACCCCCATAGAAACCCAGCCGCTACATCCATACCATTACACCACAACCCCCATAGAAACCCAGCCGCTACATCCATACCATTACACCACAACCCCCATAGAAACCCAGCCGCTACATCCATACCATTACACCACAACCCCCATAGAAAACCATAGAAGTGTTTCTTTCAGCGAGAAAATGGGGGAAGGGGAAGAGCAAACTGGCAAGTAGTAGATTAGTAGGTTAGGGTCAGGGTTTGGGATTAAGGTTAGGGTCAGGGTTTGGGTTTAGGGTCAGGGTTTGGGATTAGGGTCAGGGTTTGGATTTAGGGTCAGGGTCAGGGTTTGGGATTAGGGTCAGGGTTTGGGATTAAGGTTAGGGTCAGGGTTTGGGATTAAGGTCAGGGTCTGGGTTTGGGTTTAGGGTCAGGGTCAGGGTTTGGGATTAAGGTTAGGGTCAGGGTTTGGTTAATTGTTTGCTACAGTTCACTGGCTGACTGGTTGATAGCAGAAGCATTCCACCAGCAGCAAGCGATGATGTCAGTCAATTATTGAATGCTGGATTAGTTTTTCTGTGTGAATTCTTCTTATTTAATGATATCTAAACTGTATCATCTGAACATAACAAGATAAGATAGAACTTTATGATGGGAGTGCTGCTGTGTGCTGCTGCTGGTAGCCAGTGCAATTACTGTCTCAGTGTAGAATTAACCCTAGACCCCCAAACCCTAGATCGATGACTGGGGTCAGAATTAACCCTAGATAGATGACTGGGGTCAGGGTTGACCCTCGGAAGATGACTGGGGTCAGGGTTGACCCTAGATAGATGACTGGGGTCAGGGTTGACCCTAGTGAGATGACTGGGGTCAGAATTAACCCTAGATAGATGACTGGGGTCCGGGTTGACCCTAGGAACATGACTGGGGTCAGAATTAACCCTAGGGAGATGACTGGGGTCAGAATTAACCCTAGGGAGATGACTGGGGTCAGGGTTGACCCTAGGGAGATGACTGGGGTCAGGGTTGACCCTAGATAGATGACAGGGGTCAGGGTTGACCCTAGATAGATGACTGGGGTCAGAATTAACCCTAGGGAGATGACTGGGGTCAGAATTAACCCTAGATAGATGGCTGGGGTCAGAATTAACCCTAGATAGATGGCTGGGGTCAGGGTTGACCCTCGGAAGATGACTGGGGTCAGGGTTGACCCTAGATAGATGACTGGGGTCAGGGTTGACCCTAGTGAGATGACTGGGGTCAGAATTAACCCTAGATAGATGACTGGGGTCCGGGTTGACCCTAGGAACATGACTGGGGTCAGAATTAACCCTAGGGAGATGACTGGGGTCAGAATTAACCCTAGATAGATGACTGGGGTCAGGGTTGACCCTAGATAGATGACTGGGGTCAGAATTAACCCTAGAGAGATGACTGGGGTCAGGGTTAACCCTCTGTGTAGGGAGATGGTCAATGAAGCATATTCAAATGACTGTGTAGTGTGTGCTGTGATCATGTGTGTGTCTGGGGGGGGTAGCAGAGACATTTGAAGAGGAGACAGCACTTCTCCACAGAAGTCCTTCCTTCCAATGAAAATAGCCAACTGCATTGCCTGATGCAGCATGATTGACAGTAGCCTTTGTAACAGCGCTGTCATGGATCTGGCTCACTA
>JAIFZK010000150.1:2422500-2435000 GCA_027481765.1 Tenualosa thibaudeaui | reverse complement strand
TTATGTTGGCTATTACCTTTATACTGAAAGCCAAGGAAAATTAAATGTCCTAATTCACCATAAAAAAAAAAATGCTGGCTTTGCAAATAGAAAGTAAACTTCAAGGAAAAACTTAACCTACTCTCTGGTCTGGATGGTGCGAGAGATTCATTGTGTTGTGTTTCAGGGGAACAGGATTTTGGCCTTGGCATTTTTTGACCCATGTCAAAGCCAAACCACTTCAATACTAACATGATCACAGCGGCCCAATAGTGTCTGTGCTCTGCTGCAGCAAGGAGCTTCATTACACATTCACTGAAGTCTGAAGAACACTGAAGTCTTAATGCGTTTCATTGCTTTGGGGAAAGTAATTAAAATACTTGATACTGTAGGTTTTCACAGGTTTGTTAAAAGAACAAATGCAATAATATTGCAGACAATATCACCCAATACCACCAATGAATGGTGGTATATGTGAGAAAACACACACACACACACACACACACACACACACACTTGTGTCTCACCTCTTGAGATGGAACTTGAGGTGTGTGAGCAGGGTTCGGGAGGCAGGACTGAAGTTGCAGCAGACACAAGCCATGATTCGCCAGTAGCTTATGGGGGCGGAGTCTCCACTGGTCTGCTTGAGTAACTGGCAGACAAGCTCCTCCCTAAGTGGACGGTACTCCCAGGCAGTCTGCAGCAGCCCCTGGATGATTGGCACTGGCTTGGCCACACCCTCCAGTTGGAGCAGCAAATCAAACATCTTCAGAGCTTCAGAGTGAAGTGAGCCACGCCTATGGCCACGACTCTCAACTACAGACACATCCAAACACAACGCTCACACATACTCATACACACAAACAGTGTGAGTGTGTGTGTGTGTGTGTGTGTGTGTGTGTGTGTGTGTGTGTGTGTGTGTGTGTGTGTGTGTGTGTGTGCAGTATCTTGGTTGTGTGCAGTGATGTGTCAGCCAGTCAACATCAGTGTGTATGGAAATTGAAAAGTGTGTGTGTGTGTGTGTGTGTGTGTGTGTGTGTGTGTGTGTGTGTGTGTGTACCTGGTCCATAAGGTAATGCCAACAGTGGTGTCCGTAAGGGGTGTCTGCTGTAGCGCAGTAAAGGGTTCCTGAGGTAGATCTGATCCACCAGCTCAGAGTTCAGACTGTTCTCCTAGACACACACACACAAACACACAACTGAACAGCATTCTATCTCTTCACCAAAACGTATTCAGTGGCCTTTTACTGTCATGTAACACAAAAGTTCGACAAAAGACCTCGGGGTAATTACCGACCAGAACCTCTCTCTAAATAGTCATGTAAAACTCATTTCAAAAACATAGTTTTTCCACCTAAGAAATATAGCCAAGGTTAGAAAGTTTCTATACTTTAAGGATGCTGAAAAATTAATACATGCATTTATTACCTCCAGTCTTGATTATTGCAATGCTCTGTTCTCTGAGTGTAATCCCTGTATCAAAAACCTACAGCTAATACAATATGCCGCAGCCCGAACACTCACTAGGACTAAAAAATATGAACATATCTCTCCTATCCTTGCTTCCTTACATTGGCTTCAGTCAAATCGATTTTAAAATACTTCTCCTAACCTATAAAGCAATTGCCATGCTCCAACATAATATATTAAAGACTTACTTGTCCCTTACCACCCTCCTAGAACCCTAAGATCCCAGAATTCTGGTCTGGACTATTAAAATCTACAATAGGAGAAAGAGCCTTTTGCTACCGTGCACCCCCTCTTGTGGAATAATCCCCCCCCCCCACATCCGACAAGCAGACACTCTCTATACCTTGGTTATGCTGCTATGCTCCTAGTGCCACCACACACCTTTCATGTGTCATGTGTTCAACTCTACTGCAAGGACATACTGACCATATTTTATCCTTTTATCCAGACCCACATAGTCAGCTGCCTCTTACATGGGTGATCATCTTACTGTACTGTATACTTATTGTTTGATGTTTATGGAAACCCTCTCCTTCACCCAGTCATATCTGTACCAAATTATGTGCCTCTGTGAGGTTCCTTGAGTTACATTTGAATAATCTGTCAACCAAATAGATTGCTAATTTTCATTTCTTCCAACGGTTACTGTTTCAAAATGTTTGGGCACCTCCTGTGGGATGTCTTAGGATCTCTCAAGGTACACGCTTTTATCAGGGTTTTGGGTGAGTTCTGAGTCATAGCAAATTGTAAACAACTGTATTAAGTTAATTTTCCCCCAAAAATCTATTGTTTTTTTTTTTGTTTGTTTTGTTTTTAAGGAGATCCCTTCTACAATATCTTAGCTGGACACTTGTGCACCAAATTCTGTTCTTCTATTTATTTTTTGGCTGTGAGTTAAGTAGCCAAAACCTTCCTGTTTGAGAGTTTTTTACCCTCTAGGGTGACTAAGGATCAGCCAAGGTTAGTTTGCAAGAAATCAAATCTATTTATTTATTTGTTTTGGCCACACTGCTGTCATTCAACACCTGTTTACCTTCTGCAATGGAAAAAATCCTTGATCTTTGTGCCACCACTGGTGTGTGTGTGTGTGCATGTGTGTATGTCTGTGTTTGAGTGTGTGTGTGCGTGTGTGTGTATGTCTGTGCTTGAGTGTGTGTGTGTGTGTTTGAGTGTGTGTGTGTGTACCTTGATGATCTTCACTAGCAGCTGTGTGTGTCTGTGTATGACAGTGTGTGTGTGTGTGTGTGTGTGTGTACCTTGATAATCTGCATTAGGTGCTGTGTGTGTGTTTCCACAGGAGGTTTGCTGTCAATCACATTCTGGACGGCTGCCGCCCACCTCTGGGCTTCACTCTGGAGTTTAAATACCAGGATGTAGTCCCGCCTTTTTCCATATATGGCCACTGTCCACTCACCTACCACACACACACACACACACACACACACACGCACATGCACACACACACACAGGCTTAAACACCAGGATATAGACCAGCCCCTTTCAATTCAATTTGATTCAATTATGTTTACCTGAGGGTGTGTGTGTGTTTGCCTGAGGGTGCGTGTGTGTGTGTTTACCTAAGGGTGTATGGGTGTGTGTGTGTGTGTGTTTCTGAGATTGTGTGTGTGTGTGTGTGTGTTTCTGAGATTGTATGTGTGTGAGTGTGTGTGTGTGTGTGTGTTTACCTGAGGGTGTGTGTGTGTGTGTGATGGTGCACAGGCTTGTGAGCAGTAGAGAGGAGCGTTTGGGAGCATTTGATTGGCTGCTGCTGTACTCATCCAGTGATGCGTGAGTCAGAACGAACCAACGACGACGCAGCTGCTTGGCCACACCCCCTGACCACTCCTTATACAGCCAACCTGGAGGGAGAGAGAGAGAGATGCAGGAGGGATGAAGAGTGAAAGAGTGAAAGCAGACATTATGTCAGAGAGGGTTAGGGGTCAGGGGTCATAGTCAATAACAATGCATCATACCAAGACCATTACCTTGTGTGTGTGCGTGTGTGTGTTTGTGTGTGATGTGTGTATATGTGTGATTTACAGAGATCGTATCATGCAAACCTACAAACAAATTCTTTTATTGAACGAGCAACTATTTCACTTGAACTACAAAAACATTGATTAGAGGTGGGGCTGCTGAGTGCTGTTGGTTGGTAGACGAACAACAACATTTGGTACAACGTAGACTCCCTTTAAAGCAACAGTCCAGAGTCAATAAACCCAAAGTCCTGTTGTTCATGGCTGCCAAGTGCTGTAGGCAGGAATATCAATGCAGACTGAATAGAGAAATGGAATTGGAGTTGTGCCAAATGTTGTTATTCTTAGGGTTAGGGTTAGGGTTATACCTGCAACCAACACTATGGGTCTGACCCCCCCCTTACTATGGGTCAGACCCCCCCTCACTATGGGTCTGACCCCCCCTCACTATGGGTCAGACCCCCCCTCACTATGGGTCTGACCCCCCCTCACAATGGCACTGTCAAATGGACCCTTGTGTGTGTGCACCATGTGTGTGTGTGTGTGTGTGTGTGTGTGTGTGTCTAGTGTGTGTGTGTGTGTGTGTGTGTGTGTGTGTGTGTGTGTGTGTGTGTGTGTGTGTGTGTGTGTGTGTGTGTGTGTGTGTGTGTGTGTGTGTGTGTGTGTGTGTGTGTGTGTGTGTGTGTGTGTGTGTGTGTGTGTGTGTGTGTGTGTGTGTGTGTGTGTGTGTGTGTGTGTGTGTGTGTGTGTGTGTGTGTGTGTGTGTGTGTGTGTGTGTGTGTGTGTGTGTGTGTGTGTGTGTGTGTGTGTGTGTGTGTGTGTGTGTGTGTGTGTGTGTGTGTGTGTGTGTGTGTGTGTGTGTGTGTGTGTGTGTGTGTGTGTGTGTGTGTGTGTGTGTGTGTGTGTGTGTGTGTGTGTGTGTGTGTGTGTGTGTGTGTGTGTGTGTGTGTGTGTGTGTGTGTGTGTGTGTGTGTGTGTGTGTGTGTGTGTGTGTGTGTGTGTGTGTGTGTGTGTGTGTGTGTGTGTGTGTGTGTGTGTGTGTGTGTGTGTGTGTGTGTGTGTGTGTGTGTGTGTGTGTGTGTGTGTGTGTGTGTGTGTGTGTGTGTGTGTGTGTGTGTGTGTGTGTGTGTGTGTGTGTGTGTGTGTGTGTGTGTGTGTGTGTGTGTGTGTGTGTGTGTGTGTGTGTGTGTGTGTGTGTGTGTGTGTGTGTGTGTGTGTGTGTGTGTGTGTGTGTGTGTGTGTGTGTGTGTGTGTGTGTGTGTGTGTGTGTGTGTGTGTCTAGTGTGTGTGTGTGTGTGTGTGTGTGTGTGTGTGCACCTCTCATTAGAAACTCTTGTCCTTGTACTCTGGTGTCTCCTTTGCTGCGCTGGAGGATGGTGATCCAGTGATGCATCTCTTCTGCACTGTCAGCGCGACACTCCAGCAGCCGCTGGGAGAACTGAAGCACAAACGAGAACGGCCTGCAGGGGGCAGCAGCACAGCAGGTGGCTGGGTTAAGCATTCAAATTGTCCACGGCCTATTAGATTAGCAGAGTAGAGATAAAGACTTTCTGTGTGAATGTGTGTGTGTGTGTGTGTGTTACCTGTCGGGAGTGTCACAGGCACACACAGAGTCGATCATTCCGACATCCAGAGAACCCTGATGGAAATAAATGGAGACAGAGAGAAGTAAAGAAAGAAAGAAAGAAAGAAAGAAAGAAAGAGAGAGAGAGATAGAGTGGGATGGAGTATGGAGAGAAAGAGAGGGACAGAGTGATAGAAAGGTAAGGAGAGAGGGAGAGAAAAGAGAGAGAGAGAGAAGCAAGGAGAGAGCGGGAGAGAAAAGGGAGAGAATGAGAGACAGGTGAGGAGAGAAAGAGATGGAGAGGTAAGTGGAGATGTTTCATCCTGTTTAAACACACACATTTCTCTCATTTCATTTCTTGGACATCAGTGTTTGTGTGTGAGAAAGATCTCTGCTGCTCTGTAACAGGTCTGTGTGTGTGTGTTTTAACTCACCTCTTCATTTTGAGGGTTGGCCTCCATACTGTGTGTGTGTGTGTGTGTGTGTGTGTGTGTGTGTGTTAACTCACCACTGCGTTTTGAGGGTTGGCCTGTTCAGCATTCATCTCACGGATCTCCTGCTCAGTGGAGTTGTGAACCTGATTGAGTACACTGAACCAGTGACTGGACAAACACCCCCCCCCCCCACACACACACACGCACACACACACGCAAATGCACACAGACAGGCACCAATATTAGCAAATGCTGTTGCTATAGAAGGGACAGCCACTAGGCAAACAAACGTTATTGCACACATGTATGTGTGTGTGTGTGTGTGTGTGTGTATGTGTATGTGTTTGTGTGTGTGTGTGTATGTGTGTGTGTGTGTGTGTGTGTGTGTGTGTGTGTGTGTGTGTATGTGTATGTGTGTGTGTGTGTGTGTGTGTATGTGTATGTGTATGTGTGTGTGTGTGTGTGTGTGTGTGTGTGTGTGTGTGTATGTGTATGTGTGTGTGTGTAATTTATTTCTTTACACACACACATGCACACAGACAGACACCAATATTAGCAAATGCTGTTGCTATGGAAGGGGCACCTTTCTATCTGCCAAGGGAGTTTACAATGATAACATAACACATCTCTCGTCTCTCAGGCTACCTGTGGCACTCTTGGACTCTTACACTTACTCAGTGTTGGAACACCTGGACTGCAAGAATACTGTTTGTTGACTTCAGCTCAGCATTCAACACAGTCATCCCCTCCAAATTAATCACAAAACTTGAGGATCTTGGAATCAACACTTCCCTCTGCAACTGGATCATGAACTTTCTGACCAACAGACCCCAACATGTTAGGTCAGGCCACAACAGCTCCACCTCCATCACACTCCATACTGGTGTACCTCAGGGCTGTGTGCTGAGCCCGTTCCTCTGCTCTCTCTTCACCAATGACAATGACAATAAAGTTTGCAGATGACACCAAGGTGATTGGACTCATCAGTGGCAATGATGAGTCTGACTACAGGGCAGAGGTGAAGCACTAAGCTGCATGGTGTGCTGACAGTAACCTGCTCCTGAACACCAGCAAAACCAAGGAGCTCATTGTGGACTTCAGGAGGTAGAAGGGAGACACTCATGACCCCATCCATATCAACAGAATGGCTGTTGAATGTGTCTCCAGCTTCAAATTCCTGGTGACCCACATTTCAGAGAACCTGTCCTGGTCAACCAACACCTCCAGCCCAGTCAAGAAGGCCCACCAGCACCTCTTCTTCTTAAGAACACTGAAGAAGAACCACCTGCCTGCTGACATCCTGGGGAACTTCTACCGCTGTGCGATAGAGAGCATCTTGACCAACTGTGTCACAGTCTGGTATGGGAATTGCTCTGTCGGTGACCGCAAGTCACTGTTACTGAAAACCGGGGACAGCAGAGACTCCACTCCCTGCTACTGAGGACGTCCCCAAGAAGAGATGTCTACGCCAGGCGTACAGCATACTCGGAACAGCTTCTTCCCCACAGCTGTCACCCTGCTGAACTCTGTCTCCTGCTGAGTCTTCCTGTTCACGCTACACTATGGCATAATCTGCTTCCTGTTCACGCTACACTATGGCATAATCTGCTTCCTGTTCACGCTACACTATGACATAATCTGCTTCCTGTTCACGCTACACTATGGCATAATCTGCTTCCTGTTCACGCTACACTATGGCATAATCTGCTTCCTGTTCACGCTACACTATGGCATAATCTGCTTCCTGTTCACGCTACACTATGGCATAATCTGCTTCCTGTTCACGCTACACTATGGCATAATCTGCTTCCTGTTCACGCTACACTATGGCATAATCTGCTTCCTGTTCACGCTACACTATGGCATAATCTGTTCACAGCGCTTCTCTTCACTGCTGTATATACATTCATAGCACTTTGTCTATCTTCTGCTACACATCTGTACATCTGTATATACATACATTAATATATCTACACACCTGTATATGTGTTCATATTACATCTATGTCTGTGTATCTGTACATCTGCAGATTTGCCTATGCATAGTAGTATAGAACATTTGTATACTCCTCTCATAACTTATTTGTACTCTGAGGCTAGAGCAAGCGACATCAAAGCTTATTTGAAAGTGCTGGTGGCTAAACAAGTAGTTAAGTATCCCTGGATACTAATCCACACTGGAACTAGTGGATACTAATCCACACTGGAACTAGTGGATACTAATCCACACTGGAACTAGTGGATACTAATCCACACTGGAACTAGTAATGTCCTGCAGTCGGAAACCAATAAAACAGATTTTATTTTCTTTAAACAATGTCAATGTCAAAATCTGTAACTTTCTCTGGTCCCATACCTATTAAACTCAGTGAAGAGTTTTTTCACTGAACTGATGGCTGTCAGGATGGTGTGCTGATAACAATGTGGGATTCATTAATAACTTCAGCTCCCTAGTATCACATCTGGGTACTCAAAGTTTGCACGTATGTATGGAATGATGTAGTTACATTCTACAGTAAAGCCTCGTCTGTGTCCGGAGCAGAGGGGTTTCCAAGTTACTTCTAAGAGACATGAAAAACAGAATTTGCCACGGCAGGCTAGATGAATAACCACTTGTACATTCCTGGAGTGCAATAATGTCCAGGTTTTTGTTTTGCATGAATCATGCTAGCAGCTTAACTGAGGATTTGGGATTAGCATGGGATGGGTTCATAGTGTTCATACTGTGTGTGCGTACATAAAACTACACTACACAACTACACAACTACACAAAGTATCATAAGGCTTAGGCTACTGATTCTATACGGCTCTGCAGAGCTCCCTCTGCTGGCTACCCTGTGCAACTCTTCTGTCTGAGACCAAGTTTAAGGGTCACACACTCACTCACCTGGCATCCTCTGCAAACTCTGCTGTGAGATGGTAGGTGCGGTCTGGCAACACAACATCAATCCCATTCGCTCTGTCTGGGGACTCATAGACCTCTCTGTCAACACACACACACACACACACACACACACACACACACACACACACACACACACACACACACACAGGCAATTAAAAAGGAAATGGACTTTACACAGCTATAATCCCAATAAAATGCCAATGCCAAGGTATTGGATGATTTGAATGATTGGGCAGCTTCAGCTTATTCAAAACTCATCAGAAGAAGACGGACTTTGGTGCTGAAGCTCTTGCACTGGCTTCCTGTGAGCTATGAGACTCATTTGAAAGTGTTGCTGCTTTTTCTTATGGCCACAGAGTAAATTTCAAATATGTTTTAACATCACATCCCAGTAAAGCTCCTTAGATCACAGGCAGGACATCCATTCATAAAGCCCATTGGTAAAACAAACATGGGGAGGCAGCCTTTAGCCACTACGCAGTTCAACTGTGGAACACACACCCTAAAAACATTTTTAAAATCAGTTGACTGTTTTACAACAATAGTCCAGAGTCAACCTAGGGTTAGCTTTCTAACCCTAAGCCTAACCCAAAGCCCTGCTGTTAATGGCTGCAGGGTGCTGTGGGTGGAACGATATTTGAGAATAGAGCAAATAGCAAATCAGGAAGCCAACTGCAATGCTAACTGATGGGGGCAAGGAAACAATTTCAGTTTAGTTTAGTGGTGCATTCAGTTAGTTACTCCTAGTGCTGCCCGTCACTCATATCTGTGTCAGTTGGTGAATACATGTCACTGTCACATGTCACTGTCACATGTCACTGTCACATGTCACTGTCATGTTAAAACTGATAATCAAATGGACCATTTAAGAAAGAACCCCATCATGATATGTCCTTGTCCTTGGTCTGTGAATTTAGTTCAAACAACATTTAACCCTTAGGGGTCCGGGGCCTTTCAGACACTCCGAGGCTCCCACTGATTCTTAACCTGCGTCTCATCTTACGATCTTACTTATTGTGCATGCTGGTGTGATACGTCTTTGAAGCTAAGCTGAAATATTTAAAAATAAAACATGACAGCAACATGCCAAAGATGATTGGTTAAGTGACCATGAGTATACTTCTCTGCATACATCATCAGAGCCATTGGTCTGATTGGCTGTAGGTCTGATTGGCTGTAGGACATTACTGTCTTCGTACAAGTGCATCATTTGTTTTTCCGCGGGAGAAACACCTGGTCTAGACAGCAGATGCACCTTCACAATGTCAGCTAAAGCAGGAGGTGCGGTCCAGTGCGAAACTTATATTCTGCTAGTTTCAGCATCCTGAGACAAACCTGACCTGAAGTCAGCGGCGCATTACTAAAATGCTATTTTCTAGGCGTCATTGACCTATGGAAGGATGTGCACAATGCATACACACCTTGCCTCTGCCATCTACAGGAATGCGTAGCAGTGCTCATTCATGTAAACACAACAAATTAGGCTACAACGAAAAATATCGCAAATGGAAAATCTTTATTATGTCCATGACGATAAGCTTCAACGTGAGTTATGTCTAGGCTACACCTCACAGTCATGAAAAAATAGACCTAAAGATTAAGGTGTGGCATATTGTTGATGTTCAAAATAACCAATCATTTTAACCATGGCTGTGCTCACGTGGAAGAATTATAATTTCAATAGATGAAAGATGTTAGGGGCAGGAGGGAAGATGTTTAAGTTGGCTACTGTCTTCTCTTAATCCTGGGAAAATCCCCTTTGACATCCCCTGACCCTAACCCTAAACCCTAACCCTTGACATCCCCTGACCCTAACCCTAAACCCTAACCCTAAGCTGTTTATCAGCCACTGGATTTTCATTCTTTACGAATTTCATTATCGACAAACGGAGGACAGCCGATGTTTACTTTTGTTTTCTCTATGAAAATGTAAGTAGGCTATTTATTAAGTATTCAGGCATTGCCTGTCTAAAAAGGCCAACATTGACTTTGCCTATTTATTGAGCATATTCATTTATCTACGGTATTAGACCATAGCTTGGCTATAGGTTTCAAAATTATTTTGTTAAATGTGTCTGCATCTACGGAACGTTTTTAAAAGTAGAGAAAACCCGCCAGTAAAACACCTACCAGACAAAGGCCGAGGCACTCCTGGTTCTTGAAGGCACTTAAAAATGTCTTTCTTATTGGTCATTTCGATGTTACATCCAAAACACACCCATGGTTAATAAAGCAACATAAGTCCAACCTCTCTTTGAATTGATTTCTTTGGCTGTCAAACTACCATATTTGTCTGGTAATGCCCCCAAACCGATGTGCGCTCGCTGTGGGTTACAAGGCATATCTGCCTTCCGTCTCATCCTCTTAACTCCTAACTCGATGTGAAGATGACATAACATTGCAAAACGTTTCACACGTCACCCATAGAGATAAATGGGAACCGTAGCAAAATGTTTCAAAAAGTTGCGACAGCTGAACTTGGCCCTGGTCTCCTACTAACACTGTGTCCTCCCCAAACTCCTTGCTTGCTCCCCACCTTGCGGAGCGCAGGTCTAGCGCCCCCTTTAGGCGGTCCTCCTTGTCACTGGTGTAATAGAGGAGGCTGTTCTGACGCAGGACAAACCAGCGGCGTTTCCAGTTGCGTCTGGACAGAGTGGACGAGCCGCCGCCCTTCTTCCGCAGCCAACCCTGTTTCAGCGCCTCCTGTTTTGCTCGGAACCACAGCAGCGTCTCATCACGCAACACACACCACCGCCGACGCCACACACCCAGCACTCCACCTGAGAACACACACACACAAACCACATTATCAGATGAGCAAACACACAAAAGCTGTGTGTGTGTGTGTGTGTGTTAGTGTGTGTGTGTGTATGTTAGTGTGTGTGTGCGTGTGCGTGTGCGTGTGCATGTGTGTGTGTGTGTGTGTGTGTGTGTGTGTGTGTGTGTGTGTGTATGTGTGTGTGTACCTTTCATGTAGAGAAAACTATGGAAGTAGGGAAGTGTGACGCAGCTATAGACAGAATCTCTTCGGCCCAAAGAATCTCCATCAGAGTCAAACCTGTCAAAGTCATCATCACTTCCCTCCACCTATCACACACACACACATCCAGACACAGACACAAACACAAACTCACGCAGACAGACAGACACACACACTTGCACACACACACACACACACACACACACACACACAAATCAATAAATCCAACAAAAATCTGCAGTTGTAGTAGATCATAATCTCAAATTGGTGTGTGTGTGTGTTTGTGTTTGTATATATGCGGGACTATTATGGAAGTATGTGTGCAAGTGTGTGTGTGTATGTGTTTGTGTTTGTATATATGTGGGACTATTATGCATGACTATTATGCATGTGAGATTGTGTATTATTAGTGTGTGTTCGTGTGTGTGTGTGTTTGTATATACAGTATGTGGGACTGTAGTATGGGTCTGTGTGTGTGTGTGTGTGTGTGTGTGTGTGTGTGTGTGTGT
The DNA here is from genome assembly GCA_027481765.1 of Tenualosa thibaudeaui. Taxonomy (NCBI): domain Eukaryota; kingdom Metazoa; phylum Chordata; class Actinopteri; order Clupeiformes; family Clupeidae; genus Tenualosa; species Tenualosa thibaudeaui. The sequence continues at coordinate 2,423,185 of JAIFZK010000150.1, read as the reverse complement.
CTCCTCACAGATGTCTCAGAGCTGTAGTACTGGGCCCCTGAGCTAGAGCTGGTTGCTATGGAGACACGCTGGACGGGCGGCCACTGCTGGACGTGAGACAAAGACGGCCAGGTCGTCATAGCAACATCCTCATCCTCTGATTCTTCATCTGGAGGGATAAGCTCCTCTCCCTCCCTGGACAGCACAGAGCAGTAGGTGGGGCCATTGTTGTGATTGGCTGTGTGTGGATGTGTGGGTGGGGCCATGGACTCATTAGCATACAGCTCCTCCTCCTCTGAGTCATCTCCACTACGGATTCCGCTGGTACGCTGCCCATCTGATTGGCCAGTCTCACTGGGGTTAGGCGAGTCGTCCGCCCCGAGGCCTTCATCCACATCATCCTCCTCTCGGCCCAGTGAGTGTGTGTGTGTGTGTGTGTGTGCGTGTGCGTGTGCGTGTGTCTCGATGCTGCGCACACACTCATCAATCTCATGGAAATTGAGTGCATGCAGGAAGTGCTGCGCAGCACGGCTGGCCTGAGCGTCGATGTCCTCCCTCAAGCGCCGCAGCCGCAGCAGAGACTCCGCCCCCAGGCCCCGCTCCGTCTCCTCCTTACGCCGCCGCAGACGTTCCATCTCACGCTCCAGACGCAGGATCTCCTCCACTTGCCAAGCCTCGTCATGTGCCGACGCATCATCAGCACGCG
>JAIFZK010000150.1:2415000-2417500 GCA_027481765.1 Tenualosa thibaudeaui | reverse complement strand
CTGATATCTTTGGATATTTTAACAAAGTTCATTATCCCACTGATAATGAACTTTTGGTCAATCTCTAAAACATTCATGTGCTACTGCCTTCGCTGGGGACTCCAGTGATCTCTGACTGTCTGACACTGCTATGCAGCACGCTGCCTGGGAAGCATCTGTGGCCACCACCTCCCTCCAGCAAGGGATAGAGCCAAAGGGAACCTCCTGAGTAAGGCTCTTCCTCCTCCTCCAAGGACAGAGAAGCCTTCTCCAGCCCTCACCAACCTGTGTCTGTGCTGTGTGGGATGGAGGCTGAGTGGGATCAGGCAGGAGGCTGCTGTGAACATACCCAGCAGACACTGAAATGTTCTTAAAGTCAGTGCCCCAAGTTTAAGTGAGTTTGGCTGCTACACATCTGGCCTGTGGTGTGGTGCAAGCATCCTTCAATGATTGTGAACCAGTCGCTCTTCTGGATCCTCTGCAGGTTCACAGCATGAGGAACTTTAGGGTCTTCAGGTGGGACTTCAGCCATCTTAGATCTAGAATGGGGTGGAGCCCACCATCTCTCTTGGAAATGATAAAATAAGTAGGGTAGAACCCACTTATAGAACTACACCTGTCGAGTGGTTTGCTGGCCCGTTTGTCTTGGAGAGCCCCCATCTTCTGGTGTAGGGTGAGGGCCTTCCCTGGGTGGGTGATGATGGGTCTTCAAACAGCATTGTGGGTGGGGGCGTGTCAGCACTAAGCACTAAGACCACAACCAATGGCTCTATATTTGCATGGGTTAACTCTGGGCAAGTTATTTAGTCCAATGGCTCTATATTTGCATGGGTTAACTCTGGGCAAGTTATTTAGTCCAATGGCTCTATATTTGCATGGGTTAACTCTGGGCAAGTTATTTAGTCCATGACTGATAAAGCCCTGCAGTCGCTGGGGAGATGAGAAAATCTGTAGTGAGGCTCATAGTAGCCTGCAGTGTGACACTCTTAGTCTACTCTTCAATTCCGCGGACATCGTAGCTTCCAATTCCATCTCCTGTGCAGCTGAGAGTGCGTACACCCTGACTGGTATGTGAAAGATGCAGTGGCGTTTTCCTCCACTAAACCTTTCACTGCTTCTCAAACGCAGCTGCTTGTCTGCCTGTAAGGCAAGCTAGCCAAGAGCTAGCTCTGTCTGAACGGATGTAGCGGTGCTTCCCCGTGTTTTTCTAATAACTGCCGAAGAGATAAGCACCAGGGATTTCTTAAGTGTTAGACCCCTCTCACAACGGCTAGACTAGAATAGACTCCACCCACCTGCAACCATGACCCCTCCCTCTTGGACTTTAACGTATCTAGCTGTCGCTATGGTGTCCAGCTCTATAGACATTCATTTATGGCCATGACTATGACGTATTGTGGGACAATATTCTGCAATTATGTTGATGCTAAACCAAAACTATGGACAAATGAATAGTCTATCACTTAATAGGAACTACTGACAGAACATTTCACCTCACAGTTTGGCTTCAGATTTACAAGAATCAGAAATAGATAATAGAGATTTTTACATAGATAACACAGTTTTTACATCTTTCATTATAGTTTTTACATTTTTGTTATGGTTCGTGTGTTTCAATTTTTTTCTTTGTGCGTGGCTTCTTTACATATGGTAAGTGTATATTTGCATTTTTGTTAAAAGGCTGAGAAGCCAAATGAGGTCACCTTGGTCTTCCCAATCTGCCAATCAGATTGAGTGCTGTTATGAAGGCGGAGCAGTTCCAGGCACCACCCTTTCACACACTCCGGTAAGCCCCTCCCCCTCAGCAGCATCCTGTACCTGAAAACAAACAGTAGCATGAGTACTAATGCTATTGCTAACCCATTAGCATCTGTTGCCTCAGAAGAAACGTCTCACACACACACACACACACACACACAGTACCTTGAATAGAAGTCCTGGAAGGCTCGTCTGATGGGGAAGCCTTGTCTTCTAATGCGGACCGTCTCCAACATCCCTGAGTAGCGTAACTGCTGCAGAACCAGCTGCCAATCAAACTGCCCAGGCATCTAGATAGATGGATAGATAGATAGATAGATAGATAGATAGATAGATAGATAGATAGATAGATAGATAGACATTTGATGCATCTCACGAAGAAAGGATTGTGTGATTTTGTGTGTCTGTGTGTGTGTGTATTTGTATCTACCTTGTTTTTGTTGGGTTTGATGCATCTCACGAAGAAAGGGTTGCAGGAACTCAGAGTGCTCATCAGGGAATGAAGAGAATTCTATAATATTTAACACACACACACACACTCCACACTCAATGAGCCCTATACTCACACTGCACACTCAATGAGCCCTATACTCTCACTCCACACTCAATGAGCCCTATACTCTCACTCCACACTCAATGAGCCCTATACTCTCACTCCACACTCAATGAGCCCTATACTCTCACTCCACACTCAATGAGCCCTATACTCTCACTCCACACTCAATGAGCCCTGTACTCTCACTGCACACTCAATGAATGCTAT
>JAIFZK010000150.1:2400000-2410000 GCA_027481765.1 Tenualosa thibaudeaui | reverse complement strand
CTGCCTTGTAAACCCATAGGGATGGCTGGATTAAGGTTCTGCCTTGTAATCCCACTGGGCTAACTGGATTAAGGTTCTGTTTTGTAATCCCACTGGGCTGTCTCGATTAGGATTAAGCTTCTGTCTTGTAATCCCACTGGGCTGTCTGGACTAGTGTTCTGCCTTGTAAACCCATAGGGATGGCTGGACTAGTGTTCTGCCTTGTAATCCCACTGGGCTGTCTGGACTAGTGTTCTGCCTTGTAATCCCATAGGGATGGCTGGACTAGTGTTCTGCCTTGTAATCCCATAGGGATGGCTGTTGCTGCAGGGAAAGGGGAGACCCAGCACTGACTCACCACAATATTCTTTTTTTTCACTATTTTTTTTTTGATAGTACAACAAAGAAATGACCAACTTAATGATTTTGGCCTAACCCATGACCAGCGATACTGGACTTAATACAGTTAATACAATACATTAAACAGTAAAAAGCATTGCATTGGTCCTACAGTTACCATTCTCATATTGGTCCAACAGTTAACCTACAGTTACTATTCTCTTATTGATCCAACAGTTACTATTCTCATATTGATCCAACAATTACTATTCTCTTATTGATCCAACAATTACTATTCTCTTATTCATCCAACAGTTACTATTCTCATATTGATCCAACAATTACTATTCTCTTATTGATCCAACAATTACTATTCTCTTATTGATCCAACAGTTACTATTCTCATATTGATCCAACAATTACTATTCTCTTATTGATCCAACAGTTACTATTCTCTTATTGATCCAACAGTTACTATTCTCTTATTGATCCAACAGTTACTATTCTCATATTGATCCAACAGTTACTATTCTCTTATTGATCCAACAGTTACTATTCTCATATTGATCCAACAGTTACTATTCTCTTATTGATCCAACAGTTACTATTCTCTTATTGATCCAACAGTTACTATTCTCATATTGATCCAACAGTTACTATTCTCTTATTGATCCAACAGTTACTATTCTCTTATTGATCCAACAGTTACTATTCTCTTATTGATCCAACAGTTACTATTCTCATATTGATCCAACAGTTACTATTCTCATATTGATCCAATAGTTGCTATTCTCATATTGATCCAAGAGTTACTATTCTCATATTGATCCTAGAGCTGATATTGATCCTATAGTTAATATTCTCATATTGATCCAACAGTTACTATTTTCATATTAATCCAACAGTTACTATTCTCATATTGATCCTATAGTTACTATTCTCATATTAAGCCTAACCCTAGTTACTATTCTCCCATGGTCCTAGAGTTATTCTATTATATCAGCCCCAACTTGATTATGTCAATCCTAGAGCTAATATAGGTGTGTGTGTGTGTGTGTGTGTGTGTGTGTAAGTGTAAGAGAGAAAGAGAGAGAGAGAGAGAGAGAGAGAGAGCCTCTCACCTCAAAGTTCTCAAAGCCAAAGATGTCCAGAATGCAGATGGAGTGGAAGCTGCTGTCTCCATGGATACGCTTGTTTAGCGCGCGGAGGATCCAGTCAAAGAGCCCTGAGTACAGTGCCATGGCCAGAGAGTCCCGCGAGTCCTCAGCCTGAGAACAGTGACATGTTAATATTACAACCTTCCTCCTGCAGCAGGAAAACTATTGTGTCGCTCACTTTTCTTTCCAGCGACAACTGGCAATTGAGATTTGTGATATAATATCGTCTGTGATATAATATCGTCTGTGATATACCAAAAAAAAGAATTTGTCATCCAGTGATAAAAACAATAAGTCAGAAAAGCTTTCTGTCGGGTCTGTGAAGAGTCTGTGAAACCCTGTGAAACCCTGGAGTCTGTGAAGGGTCTGTGAAGGGTCTGTGAAGAGTCTGTGAAGGGTCTGTCGGGTCTGTGAAGGGTCTGTGAAGGGTCTGTGAAGAGTCTGTGAAGGGTCTGTGAAGGGTCTGTGAAGAGTCTGTGAAGGGTCTGTGAAGGGTCTGTGAAGGGTCTGTGAAGCGTCTGTGAAGAGTCTGTGAAGGGTCTGTGAAGAGTCTGTGAAGCGTCTGTGAAGGGTCTGTGAAGGGTCTGTGAAGGGTCTGTGAAGAGTCTGTGAAGGGTCTGTCGGGTCTGTGAAGGGTCTGTGAAGGGTCTGTGAAGAGTCTGTGAAGAGTCTGTGAAGGGTCTGTGAAGGGTCTGTGAAGGGTCTGTGAAGAGTCTGTGAAGAGTCTGTGAAGGGTCTGTGAAGGGTCTGTGAAGAGTCTGTGAAGGGTCTGTGAAGGGTCTGTGAAGGGTCTGTGAAGGGTCTGTGAAGGGTCTGTGAAGAGTCTGTGAAGGGTCTGTGAAGGGTCTGTGATGTGTCTGTGCAGAGTCTGTGTAGTGTCTGTAGTGTCTGTGAAGGGTCTGTGAAGGGTCTGTGAAGGGTCTGTGAAGAGTCTGTGAAGGGTCTGTGAAGAGTCTGTGAAGGGTCTGTGAAGGGTCTGTGAAGGGTCTGTGAAGGGTCTGTGAAGGGTCTGTCGGGTCTGTGAAGAGTCTGTGAAGGGTCTGTGAAGAGTCTGTGAAGCGTCTGTGAAGAGTCTGTGAAGAGTCTGTGAAGGGTCTGTGAAGGGTCTGTGAAGAGTCTGTGAAGAGTCTGTGAAGTGTCTGTGAAGGGTCTGTGAAGGGTCTGTGAAGAGTCTGTGAAGGGTCTGTGAAGAGTCTGTGAAGGGTCTGTCGGGTCTGTGAAGGGTCTGTGAAGAGTCTGTGAAGGGTCTGTGAAGGGTCTGTGAAGGGTCTGTGAAGGGTCTGTGAAGGGTCTGTGAAGAGTCTGTGAAGGGTCTGTGAAGAGTCTGTGAAGGGTCTGTGAAGAGTCTGTGAAGGGTCTGTGAAGGGTCTGTGAAGGGTCTGTGAAGAGTCTGTGAAGGGTCTGTCGGGTCTGTGAAGGGTCTGTGAAGAGTCTGTGAAGGGTCTGTGAAGGGTCTGTGAAGGGTCTGTGAAGGGTCTGTGAAGGGTCTGTCGGGTCTGTGAAGAGTCTGTGAAGGGTCTGTGAAGAGTCTGTGAAGGGTCTGTGAAGGGTCTGTGAAGGGTCTGTGAAGAGTCTGTGAAGTGTCTGTGAAGGGTCTGTGAAGGGTCTGTGAAGAGTCTGTGAAGGGTCTGTCGGGTCTGTGAAGAGTCTGTGAAGAGTCTGTGAAGGGTCTGTGAAGGGTCTGTGAAGAGTCTGTGAAGGGTCTGTCGGGTCTGTGAAGAGTCTGTGAAGAGTCTGTGAAGGGTCTGTGAAGAGTCTGTGAAGGGTCTGTGAAGAGTCTGTGAAGCGTCTGTGAAGAGTCTGTGAAGAGTCTGTGAAGGGTCTGTGAAGGGTCTGTGAAGAGTCTGTGAAGGGTCTGTCGGGTCTGTGAAGAGTCTGTGAAGAGTCTGTGAAGGGTCTGTGAAGAGTCTGTGAAGGGTCTGTCGGGTCTGTGAAGAGTCTGTGAAGAGTCTGTGAAGGGTCTGTGAAGAGTCTGTGAAGGGTCTGTGAAGAGTCTGTGAAGAGGCTCTGGAGAAAGTCTAATTGATGACGTGCGCATGTGCATGGTTATGCATCAACACTAAAGAAAGAATGTTACTGAATGCTGTAAATCAGTTAGGCTATGAATTTTGAAACTATATTTACCAAAATGTGCCTCCAAAGGTTGGGTGTATGCTAGGCCTAAATAAACATGGTCTACTTGTGGTGGTGGTCTAACTCTACGTATGGAAATCAGTCATCTACTGTTCATTTGCATGGCACGTCTTATATGGGGAAAGTGCCCTTTTGCAGGCTGTTTGCTGATGTGAGGGGAGAAGAGTAGCATGGGCAGGGAGAGCCCACTTTACTTTTTATACATTTTATATATATTTTTATATGTACATATTTAGGCATTTCATATATATATTTGTTTACATTTACATGAATTAGAACTTGCGCGCACTGGGTGTTGAGTCTTGCGTCTTCAAACGGTGAGAATATCACAGGTTATGTATTGGCTACCTCTAGGCTATATAGGCTGCCTATGTAGGCTGCATATTACGCATCAGAGAACGTCAAGAAGACAAAAAGTTAGCATGAGGTAAGGCTTGTGTGGCGAGTGGGCATGTGAGGCGTGTCTCTTGCATTATGAGATTAATGGATTAATGGATTAATTAATTCATTGAGATGAATTAATCCACCCTGTGAGTGGAAACAGGAGTGCCATTGCCAGAACTGAGGGGACCAGGCACTAAAGATCCTCGTGATAATTTAAACCCTGGAGGTAACTACTAAACATGGTGCTACGACGATTGTGTGGTCGTTGGTTATAGAAAGTCAGACGTGGAGCAAACAGTTATTTGCAGAGTGCGCAAGAAAATGGTGCAATGGTGCAAAGGATGGTAACACATCCAATTACACCCAATTACACCCAATTACACCCAATTACATCCAATTACACCCAATTACATCCAATTACACCCAATTACACCCAATTACACCCAATCACACCCAATTACACCCAATTACACCCAATTACATCCAATTACACCCAATTACACCCAATTACACCCAATTACACCCAATTACACCCAATTACACCCAATTACACCCAATCACACCCAATTACACCCAATTACACCCAATTACATCCAATTACACCCAATTACACCCAATCACATCCAATCACATCCAATCACACCCAATTACATCCAATCACACCCAATTACACAAACACACAGCTTACAGTTTACCTGCTCTATAGTGAGGATGTGTGTGTGTGTGTGTATATGTGTGTGTGTGTGTGTGTGTGTGTGTGTGTGTGTGTTTACCTGCTCTATAGTGAGTGGAGTACTAATGATTTCCCCCCTGAGCATCATGGATCTTTGGGTGAGAACCTCCGCCAGCAGAGTCGAGTCCACACACAACATGTCAGCCAGCTGCCCTAGGACTGAGACACACACACACACACACACACACACACACACACACACACACACACAAAGACAAGATGGGTACTGTTTGTACTTTCTACTGCATTGTGTGTGTATTTGCGTGTGTGTGTGTGTACGTGTACGTCTGTGTCTGTGTGTGCGAGCATATGTGTGTGTTTGTCTGTGTGTCTGTCTGTCAATGTGTATGTATGTGTGTATGAGGGAGAGTGTGTGTGTGTGTGTGTGTGTGTATGTGTATGCGTGTGTGTGTAGTACCTGTGTTGGTGCTGATTTGAGCTCCCCCTGCTGTTAGAAACTGAATGTTGCCAGTCAGGAGAACAGCAGAGAGAACCCGGAGAACACTCCTGACACAGGCCTCTGACAGCTGGAGTGTGTGTAGACCACTCTAGAACACACACACACACACACAAACACAAATCCAGCCATATCAGGTCAAACATGCACTGCAAACACTTGTCAGTCACATACACACACACACACACACACACATATTCTCACCAGAACATGCTGGAAGCTGAGCGTGTCGTCGATGGTGCTGTCTGTCACACAGCCAGACTGGCTCAGATACTGATAACTCTCAGCTGGACCCAAACACAGGGAGTCTACAGAGAGAGAGAGGGAGGAGAGGGAGAGAGAGATGGAGAAATAGAGAGAGAGAAGGGGGAGATGAAAGGAGGGGCAGTGTAAGGGCATTAGATTTTCTGGTTCTGGGTCATGAGATGAACCTCGGTTTGGGTTAAAGTGAAATGCACTGCAGCTATTGAGGGTCTTTTCCGTCAGTAGCTGCCTTTGACGTTTGACCGCCAAGTCAAATGAGTCACTGCCAAGGCTCACCATAGCTTGATATTTTGGTTGTATTGCATTATCAGAGTCCCTACACATGAAAACAAGCATTGAGAACATTGTTGGTGTACACACAGTGTGTTTAACAGAATGTTTTTGATGAGCTCTGTGTACATCAACAGTGTTCTGAATGCTAGAATTCATGTGTACGACTGAGTTGTCAATCTATGTCAAGTCTTTTTAATATTTTAAAAATAGTGATTTGGATGCGTCTGGTACTCATTGAAACCAATTGTGGGGGCTGTAAACAGAAACGGCAGTCAGACTTAAAAAGCCAAATATTGACGTCCTTTGGGGAGGAAAATGAATGCCCTCTATTAGACTAACTGGTTTAGGTCTAAAAAAGGTGTGTGTGGTGTGTGAGTTAGTGTGTATGTGTGTTAGGAGTGTGTGTGTGTGAGTTAGTGTGTATGTGTGTTAGGAGTGTGTGTGTGTGTGTATGTGTGTTAGGAGTGTGTGTGTGTGTGTGGTGTGAGTTAGTGTGTATGTGTGTTAGGAGTGTGTGTGTGTGTGTGTACCTCTCTGCTCTGCCGTAGCTCCTGTCAGTAGAGTGTAAAAGATGTGGTAGTTTCTCTCTCCTGGATTCTGTCGCACCACACGGTTCTACAATGGCAGTTTAGTACGGACCTTCATCTTACATCATCATCATCATCATAATAACAAACATGATTATGTCAAAACACACACAGACATCCTGCTAACACCTCAGATATTAGCCTATTTGAATTTCTCCAAAATAGATGTGCCTCACATATTTATATAGTTTTGGGGCCACCTGGAGGTGTTATTTTGCAGCTACATAGTTAGGATCTTTGCACATGGAGGGAAAAGCCTCCTTACTGGAGGTAATGGAGCTGTAGAAAGGTGATGAATGCAGTGTGACGTGTTGGTGCAGTGTGACGTGTTGGTGCTTTGTGTGACAGCAAAGCTGTAGATTGTGAGGAGTATAAAATTATGTTTTTGGTGGATTAATAAAATGCAATCCTGCAATGTTCCACTAACTGCACAACAAACCTGCTTATACTCCAGGCCAAATCTGGTGCTTGAACTTAGGCCTGTTCCAAGTAAAGGTTTATACTGCACTGGGCTAAAGGGCCAAACCTGGACTTATATTTCCAAGACTTTCCCTCTCTAAAACACAAAATTTACATGACCTTCACTGTAATTAAGCAATAAGCCATGAATCTAGCCCAGCTCAGGAGTGTTCTTAAGCACGGAGTCAGCGGGTAAATGGTTATTTTTGGTCACCAGGCCAAGAGAAACTCAGGGGGCATGTAGATCCACTTGAGTTTTAACATGTAATAGGTTTTGGTTCCGGGTGGGGTAACTGGTCAGGCACAATTTCTGAGCAATTACTTGAGAACCGTTGTGCCCAATTTGACAAAAATGTAGCCAAGGATATGCATGTGCCGGTTATGTTAGGTACCGCTACACGGTACATCTAGTACAATATACCACTTGGATTCGAAAACCACAACATCTCAAGCAAAGCATGAGAGAAGTTAATACTTGATAAAGACCAAGATGAAAGTGTGGAAATTCATTTTAGATGCTATTACCAAAATTCCCTGATATTCCCTGACTTTGCCCACAAAAATATAAAATTCCCCGATTTTCCATGTTTGGAACGGGCTGTTGAAATTCCATGATTTTCCAGAAATTCCTTGACCCATGGGAACCCTGCCGTGGCAACAGGCTCACCTCAAGGGGTATTGGCACAGGTCCAAGTCCTGAAGCTTCCACATCAATAGATGCTTCCTGTCGCTATATTCTTTTCTTTCTTGTTTTTATATCAGATCATAGAATGTTACATGGCCCACTGCAGTATCAACCAATCAGGAAGTCTAGTTCCAGTGTTAGCACACAGTTCCTGGGCTAATGGCCCATAGTATGAATGAGGTTAATGGGATGTTATGATGGAATGTTGCTCTAGAACATTAGCACACACATAAATGTGAACACACTCACAAATGTGAACACACACATAAATGTGAACACACTCATAAATGTGAACACACTCATAAATGTGAACACACTCACAAATGTGAACACACACAAAAATGTGAACACACTCATAAATGTGAACACACACATAAAGATGGGGAGATGGTGGCGCAGGTGGTAGAGGTGCCGTTCGGCAACTGGAGGGTTGCAGGTTCGTGCCCCCTCTGGCTGACCCCATCTAAGTGTCCTTGAGCAAGATACTGAAGCCCAAAGTGTGTGTATATATAAGATACTGAACCCCAAAGTGTGTGTATATATAAGATACTGAACCCCAGATGGCAGGTTGGCACCTTGCATGGCAGCCTCCGCCACCGGTGTGTGAATGGGTGAATGTGAGGCTTACAATGTAAAGCGCTTTGAGTCCTCGTAGGAGTAGAAAAGCTCTATATAAATTTACATAAATGTGAACACACTCATAAATAAACTCCAGTATTCTAGCTGGAGATTGAAATGAATGCATCTGTACCAAGATGATGTTGTGCATTTCTGATATTTTGCATCAGAATAAAGCAGGATAAAGTCCTGATTGTGAGCCATTCTTCATAAACGCACACGCACACATTAGACACAGACACACACACACACACACACACACTAACACACACAGTCTTACTCTATACTAACCTTTTCCAGCAAGTCTTCATTTAGGAGAGAATTAATCAAGGAGAATAAACATACATACATACACACATACAAACATACATACATACATACACACACTGAAACATCTACTTAACTACGCACACACACACACACACACACACACACCCACCCACCCACACACACACACACACTGCAGTAAGGCCCACAAACTCTTTGGCACACCTTATGTACAAGATGCACCTTGTTACTCTTATTGTGCTGTGCGTGTGTGTGTGTGTGTGTGTGTCTAGAAGTGTGATTGTAAGAATTCCTTCAAGATTTGGAAAACCATTCCAGGTGACTCACTCATGAAGCTGATGCCTCGATGGCTGATCTGAATAATGTCAAAGAAATAAAATGAAATAAATAAAATAAAAAAAATGAATAAAATATAATAAAATCATATTCTGGTTTGTTTATTTATTTTTTCATTCACTACATAATTCCACATGCGTCCCTTCAGAATGTGGACGTCTTCACCTTTAATTAGTGCTGCCAAAGGCTTATGTTTTGTAATGCAAATGAATCATGCAGACGCATACCTCACACTGCCCACCAGCACCCACCTCACACTGCCCACCAGCACCCACCTCACACTGCCCACCAGCACCCACCTCACACTGCCCACCAGCACCCACCTCACACTGCCCACCAGCACCCACCTCACACTGCCCACCAGCACCCACCTCACACTGCCCACCAGCACCCTCCTCACACTGCCCACCAGCACCCTCCTTGCACCTTGCACCAAATTCTACTCTGTCCAATTAAATATGACTAAAATGAAAATTAATAAAATATCCTGTCAGTAGTCTACATATATTTTTGCAAATTACAAATCCAAACAGTATGCCACCATTATGATTCTTCATATAAGATTCCAGAAAACCCATCCTATCTAAATATAAAACCCATCCTATCTAAATATAAAAGCCATCCTATCTAAAAATAAAACCCATCCTATCTAAATATAAAACCCATCCTATCTAAATATAAAAGCCATCCTATCTAAAAATAAAAGACTTCAGTTCTAAAGCACACCAGCACTGATAAATGTGGACTTCAGTTCTAAAGCACACCAGCATAAATGTAGACTTCAGTTCTAAAGCACACCAGCACTGATAAATGTAGACTTCAGTTCTAAAGCACACCAGCATAAATGTAGACTTCAGTTCTAAAGCACACCAGCACTGATAAATGTGGACTTCTGTTCTAAAACACACCAGCACTGATAAATGTGGACTTCAGTTCTAAAACACACCAGCACTGATAAATGTAGACTTCTGTTCTAAAGCACACCAGCACTGATAAATGTAGACTTCTGTTCTAAAACACACCAGCACTGATAAATGTGGACTTCTGTTCTAAAACACACCAGCACTGATAAATGTGGACTTCTGTTCTAAAACACACCAGCACTGATAAATGTAGACTTCTGTTCTAAAACACACCAGCACTGATAAATGTGGACTTCTGTTCTAAAACACACCAGCACTGATAAATGTGGACTTCTGTTCTAAAACACACCAGCACTGATAAATGTGGACTTCTGTTCTAAACCTGCCCAATGTATAAAACTCCCACTGTAAATCATTATTTATTTGTGGACCATACCATCATTAT
>JAIFZK010000150.1:2392500-2395000 GCA_027481765.1 Tenualosa thibaudeaui | reverse complement strand
TTTTTTATTTAATTTTTTGAGCGCTGAGGGTTGAGGGCGCTTTTGATGCAGCTCGATGTGGAGAAATGCTAAATGCATTGTGGTGCTAAATGCATAAATGTAATGACACTACCGTGGTGGGTCCTGACACTACCGTGGTGGGTCTGATCAGCGGAGGCAAAGAGGCCCCGTACAGAGAAGAGGTGGCTCAACTCAGCAACTGGTGCACCAACAACAACCTGTCCCTCAACGTGGACAAAACAAAAGAACTGGTCATCGACTTCAGGCGGACTCTGCATAAACACATCCCACTGTGCATCAACAACCTTCCAGTACAGATTGTCCAGAGCACAAAGTTTCTGGGCACACACATAACTGACGACCTCTCATGGACTCTTAACACCACACACATCACAAAGAAAGCCCAGCAGCGTCTGTACTTTCTGAGAAGACTCCGCAAAGCCAATCTCCCAACCTCCATCCTCACAACTTTCTACAGAGGGACGATTGAGAGCATCCTCAGCGGCGCCATCACAGCGTGGTTCAGCAACTGCACCGTGGCAGACCGTAAGCAGACCGTAAGGCCCTGCAGTGGATTGTGAGGAGAAAAGATCACTGGAGTCTCTCTGCCCCCCCTCTCAGACATCTACAGCACCCGCTGTCTGCAGAAAGCCAAGAACATTACCAAAGACACTACAAATCCCTCCCATGGACTATTCACCCTACTACCATCTGGCAGAAGGTTCCGCAGTATCACTGCCCGCACCTCCAGAATGGGGAAGAGCTTCTTCCCGCAGGCAGTCAGACTGCTGAACAACCTGTAGTGCAATTGGACTGGAATTTCTTAGTAACTCAGGATGCAAACCAGCGCGTCACAGCACACTGCACCTTATGCCCCCCGCACTTTCTTGCTGCTATCACTTATATTTATGTAGAATAGTCTCTAGCTGCTATCACTTATATTTATGTAGAATAGTCTCTAGCTGCTATCACTTATATTTATGTAGAATAGTCTCTAGCTGCTATCACTTATATTTATGTAGAATAGTCTCTAGCTGCTATCACTTATATTTATGTAGAATAGTCTCTTGCTGCTATCACTTATATTTATGTAGAATAGTCTCTAGCTGCTATCACTTATATTTATGTAGAATAGTCTCTTGTTTACAAATCATAACCCCTAGCCTTGCTGCTATTATTTATATTTATATTGAACAGCCTTCTGTTTACAAATCACACCACTAGCCACAGAGCTCTGCTAAAAGCCATGCCCTGTCTAGCGTGTTTGGTTTAGGTCACCTGTATTTTGACCTGCCAATTGTTTACAACTGTGTTGTAATGTATGTTCATATGTGTACAACAGTGTGTACGCCTGCGTGTGTAGTTGTGTGTGTGGTGTGCGTGTGTGAGTGAATCTGTGTAGTCCCGCAATAGTGTATGTAGGCACTATTACGTATCTGTCTTGTCCATACTGTGTTTTAACAGTTACGTGTATCACCAATTGTTCCTGGTGAAACGTCTCGTCTCACTATGTACTGTGTATGGCTGAAACGACAATAAAATCCTACTTGACTTGACTTCACTTGTAATGTAGTGTAATAAAATGTAATGTAATGTAGTGTTGGCTAATGTTTATGTTGAGTTTGATGCCTTTAGTCTCTTCCATATGGTGGAGGAATGTTCATTAATTGAATGGTGATATCTGATCAGTATTGGGTATTGGCCCAGTTATGGGAATCTCTATCGGAAACAAAACAGCTGGATCGGTGCATCCTAAGTTAAAGCTCAAAACAGCTGGATCGGTGCATCCTAAGTTAAAGCTCAAAACAGCTGGATCGGTGCATCCTAAGTTAAAGCTCAAAACAGCTGGATCGGTGCATACTAATTTAAAGCTCAAAACAGCTGGATCGGTGCATCCTAAGTTAAAGCTCAAAACAGCTGGATCGGTGCATCCTAAGTTAAAGCTCAAAACAGCTGGATCGGTGCATCCTAAGTTAAAGCTCAAAACAGCTGGATCGGTGCATCCTAAGTTAAAGCTCAAAACAGCTGGATCGGTGCATCCTAAGTTAAAGCTCAAGTTGACCAAGCCAGTCTCACATGGCCCAGGGACCAACGGCCAAAATTCTCTTAATTAAATAAAAAATACCAACAACAACAAAAGGGAAGAAAGGGAACTCAAACAGCACCTATATGAGCACCAGTGCTATGCTCACAGCCGTCATAACGACACAAAAACAGCAGGGGGCGGAATAATCCCTTGTATTATACTGAGCACTGTAGATTTGATATATTTCCTTGAATTATACTGTCATTCAAACTTTAAAATAATTGTGTGTGTGTGTGTGTGTGTGTGTGTGTGTGTGTGTGTGTGTGTGTGTGTAGGGGGGTGGGGAGGTAGGGTAAGGTAGAGTTTGCATGAGGAAAATTCAGAAAACAGTAGCTCTAGTTGACATCCATCACTATTTAGGAAATGGTTAGTCTCTCTCATGCATACACAATGGAAATACACACACACAATCAA
>JAIFZK010000150.1:2362500-2385000 GCA_027481765.1 Tenualosa thibaudeaui | reverse complement strand
TGCCTAAAAGGTCATGCCTCAGAGCCTTAAGAACAGGAGAACAGGATGAAGACAGAAAAATCCAAGAGGGTGTGTGTGTGTGTGTGTGAGTGTGTGTGTGTATGTGTGTGTGTGTGTGTGTGTGTGTGTGAGTGTGTGTGTGTGTGTGTGTGTGTGTGTGTGTGTGTGTGTGTGTGTGTATGTGTGTGTGTGTGTGTGTGTGTGTGTGTGTGTGTGTGTGTGTGTGTGTGTGTGTGTGTGTGTGTGTGTGTGTGTGTGTGTGTGTGTGTGTGTGTGTGTGTGTGTGTGTGTGTGTGTGTGTGTGTGTGTGTGTGTGTGTGTGTGTGTGTGTGTGTGTGTGTGTGTGTGTGTGTGTGTGTGTGTGTGTGTGTGTGTATGTGTGTGTGTGTGTGTGTGTGTGTGTGTGCAAAGGTGAGTGAGTGTGTGAGTTTAAACATGTAGAATGTCTCCTGTTCCTGTTCTGCTCTTCCCAGTACCTCATCCACTCCTTCTCCAGTCAGTCAGCAAACAACAGCTGGGCAGCACATTACACACACACACACACACACACACACACACACACACACACACACATACACACACACACACACACACACACATACGCATTACTGAAACTGGGTCAAGTGGCAATAATAGGGGTACTTCACTAAAGTTATTTGTGTGTGTGTGTGAGAGAGAGAGACTTGGGGAGAGAGATGAATTTCAACAGGGTTGTGTGTGTGTGTGTGTGTGTGTGTGTGTGTGTGTGTGTGAGTAACTAAGAGCGAGCGACAAACCGTGCGTGTGTGTGTTTACATTTACATTACATCTCTGCATTTAGCAGACGCTTTTATCCAAAGCGACTTACAAAAGAAGATAAAGCTACAACACAATGAAAGAAACTAACAAAGAGTGCATATTGCTGACATGGAAACTGGAGAGGGTATCAGTTGATCTGGTAGCACTTGGAAGGTCATTCCACCAGTGTGTGTGAGAGAGAGAGTGAGTGTGTGTGTGTGTGTGTGTGAGAGTGAGAGAGACAGAGAGCCTTTTTCAAATCAAGGGTTAATCAGTTAAACAGTCTAATATTCTGACTGATGCAGATTTGCAGGTGTTTCCAGCCAAGGATTTCTATGCTTATATGCACATCAACTAGTTGGATGTAAACCAAGCGAGAGTGTGTGTGAGAGAGAGGGACAGTGTGTGTGTGTGTGTGTGTGTGTGTGTGTGTGTGTGTGTGTGTGTGTGAGAGAGAGAGAGAGAGAAAGCGAGAGAGGCAGAGACAAAGGCCATATGATGAGGTCCATACTCAGTGATGAAGACCATACTCATTGATGAAGACCATACTCAGTGATAAGGGCCATAACCAGTGATGAAGACCATACTCAGTGATGAAGGCCATACTCAGTGATGAAGACCATACTCAGTGATGAAGACCATACTTAATGATAAGGGCCATACCCAGTGATGAAGACCATACTCAGTGATGAAGACCATACTCAGTGATGAAGACCATACTCAGTGAACAGCTTAAGGAGGTGCCATACTCAGTGAGGAGGGGCATACTCAATCAACAGCTTGAGAAGAGAGAAACTGTACAGGGTAATAATTACCCCTCTCTCTCTCCTCTTTCCCTCTCTCTCTCTCTCTCCGCTTTTTTATTCTTTGTCTTTCTATGTATGTGTGTGTGCATATGTGTGTTTCTGTATGTGTGAAATATGACTGTATGAACCTGTATCTGTAAAGGTCACTCCACACACACACACACACAGAGAGTTCTTTGTTCAGCAGTGATTCTCCAGTAGATACCCTGACACCCGACACCAAACACACACACACACACACACACACACACACACACACGCACACACACACACACACACACACAGCCTCTTTTCCCCCTCAATCCTTCTCCCTCTCCCTCTCCCTCTCCTAACCCACTTCCTGCAAAACTACTCCTCTCTCTCCCTCCATCTCTCTGTCCCTCTACATTTCCTGTTTTTTCCACACCCTTCTTCTCTCTCACTGCCTTATCCTTGTCTCACAATGTCTGCTATTATTACAACAGCCCACATGAAACCAGTTCAAGTGTGAGCGTAAGAATCAACTTCTGACACGCTTATGATTCACTTGTGATTCACTTATGATTCACTTATGATTCACTTGTGATTCACTTATGATTCACTTATGATTCACTTGTGATTCACTTATGATTCACTTGTGATTCACGTGTAATTTATGAATCTATACCAGGTTCAGGAACAGCTTCTTCCCCACAGCCGTCACACTACTGAACTCTGTCCCCCACTGAACCTCACACTGCACTCTGCTGCTATAGCCCTTGGACTGCACACCTGTATATACTTAATACATCTGTACATAACTATCTCTATTGCACATCTGTATATTACCCTCATCACTATCATTCATCATCATCACTATCATTCATCATTCATCATCATCATCACTATCATTCATCATCATCACTATCATTCATCATCATCATCATCATCATCATCATCACTATCATTCATCATCATCATCATCACTATCATTTATCATCATCATCATCATTCATCATCATCATCATCATCATCACTATCATTCATCATCATCATCATCATCATCATCACTATCATTCATCACCATCACTATCATTCATCATCATCATCATCATCACTATCATTCATCATCATCATCATCATCACCATCACTATCATTCATCATCATCATCATTCATCATCATCATCATCATCATCACTATCATTCATCATCATCATCATCATCATCACTATCATTCATCATCATCATCATCATCATCATCATCATCATCACTATCATTCATCATCATCATCATCATCATCATCACTATCATTCATCATCATCATCATCATCATCACTATCATTCATCATCATCACTATCATTAGGAGAGAGCATCTGAGAAGAGTTTGGTTTCAAGTCTGGATTTGAAGCTGCCAACAGCAGGAGCATTTTTGATGTGTTCAGGAAGTTGGTTCCAAAGCTGAGTTCACCACACTTTGTTTTTACAGCAGGTTTTGCCAGCGATTTTTTCTCCTGTGACCTGAGAGGTAGACCTAAGAGGTATGTATTGCTGACACGTCAAATAGTTAATTAGGTTCTGTCCCATTTAGAGATTTAAACACAAGCAGCAATGCTTTAAAGTCAATTCTGTAACTTACAGGGAGCTAATACAGGGGCTTCAGAATTGGACCAATGTGGTTCTAATCTTGTAAGAACCCTAGCAGCTGCATTTTGTACTGGTTGAAGATGTTTGGTGGTGTTTTTAGGAAGACCTGTGAACAGACCATTGTACTAATCAACCCTAATTGAGATACAGTAAAGGCATGGATACGTTTTTCTAAATCCTTTTTTGACATTAGAAATGTTTTATAGGTGCTAAAATGCTCCTTAGTGATTGCTTTCATGTGACTGCTGAAGAGTAGATCACTGTCCATGACGAGATTTTTAAACGTCTCTTTTCCTTTTAGCCCCTTTCTGTCAAGGACAGTGACAATCCTGTTTGTTTTAAGCTGAAGGAAATTGTGTGACATTCAGTTGTTAATTTGGATAAAGACATTCAAGGGGGCAAAGAAAATTTGGGTGTCATCAGCATAGCTATGATAAGAGACTGAGTTGTTTGTGATTATTTGTCCAAGTGGGAGCATATAAAGGTTGAAAGGTAATGGTCCAAGGATCGACCCCTGGGGGACACCACAGCTCAAGGTAAAGTATAGTAGCCCATCATCAACTATACCAGTGAATCCAACCCAGTGTTCAAGTCGATGTAGCAGTATGTTGTGATCAACAGTGCCAAAAGCAGCACCGAGGTCCAATAACACCAGAACAGATGTTCTGCCTGCATCAGTATTAAGACATGTCATTTACAACTTTAATAAGAGCTGTTTTAGTGCTGTGATTGGCACAGCAACCTGATCAAAACAGCTATTTGATGTCAAGAAGGCAGTTAATTGACTGATAGATATTTGATAGATTTTTTCGATGATCTTCCAAATGAATGGTAGATTGGATATGGGCCTGTAGTTGTTAGGCACTGAAACGTCTAGGTTATTCTTTTCAGTAGGGGCTTTACAACTGCTTTGTTAGGAAATCGGGAAAATGCTATTCTGTAAAGATGGATTTATAATCTGGAGCACATCAGCTGCTACAATGTATAGAGCAAGTTGGTCGGCAAAATATCCTAATTATTAATAGCCTAATTATTAATAGCCTAATTATTCTTTTGGTAACACAAGAATGAACCATTTACCATTAAAGCAGCTCTGATGAACTGAAGCACCTTTCTGTGGAAAACCATTGCACTGAAAACATTGACTCCTAATCACATACTGTAGGCCTATGTACAGAAAGATATGTATGTAATATATAGGCCATGTCTTTACATCTGCATATATGCAGGCTGAGAGAGGGCAATGGGATATATAGGATATGTATCTACTAGTGTTGTCAATGTTAACGTGTTAACACATGAGATTATTGTAAACATTTTAACAAGTTATCTTTTTAACAGATGCAGACAAGTTTCTCTTTGACATTATTCACAGAATACAAGCAGCATAATAAGGGTTGGAGATGCTTCATAATGTGACCTCTTTAGAAGAGCTGATGGGAGTACAAGGAAAAACCCAAAGCACAGTAAATTTAAAGGAAGGGGAATGTGCAGAATTTGTGCACCTGGGATGTGGGGGGCGGGGGGTCAAAAAATCATGTGGCCGGTCACCCCTGTGATGGACAACCTGTGGCAAAATTCTAGTAAATACAGGCTGATAGGTTGAGAGAGGGCAATGTGTATGGCTCTGTGAGTATGGGAGAACATGTGGAATTGACCCCATGACCCCAAAAACTTCTTACATGATTGGACCTCAAGTTAAAGAGTTTTAGAGAGTTAAAAGCCCAAAGTCAGAAACATCTAAAACTAAATCACATTATAGCCGAAGGACTATGGACTTCTAGCCTATCCCCTAATATCACACTATGTCCAAATATCACAATATGCGCAAATTATCTCAATATTTCCTAATATCATAATATTCCCTAACATCACAATAGTCCCTAATATCACAATATACCCTAATATCACAATATTCCCAAATATCACAAAATCCCCTAATATCACAACATGCTGTGCATGTAATGCATGTGCTAGCAATGTAATCTGCACATGTAACTGTGCACTGTATGTATGTAACTGTGTATGTAACTGTGCACTGTATGTATGTAACTGTGTATGTAACTGTGCACTGTATGTGAATGTATGTTACTGTGAAGGTGTCCCTTTCCCAAAAACTGTTACTAATTAGGCCTAAGTAGTTCTGTTCGTTGCAATGCAATTTCCCATTGCCAACAAACTTATTAGCAACTATGCTTTTGAGAAACGCACCCCAGCATAATAAATGTTGGTCTACTGTAATAATAACCTTACTTCTTACTTTCTATTGTACTGTAATAACAATCTTATACTGTAATAATAACCTTACAACTTATTTCATATTGTGCGCCAATTACATCAAATAGAGTTCTGTAGTGGCGCATTGACCCCCCTGTGTAGTTTCTAAGCCACACCTTTGCAACCGTTAGAACACACCTTATCCACACCTGCCGGCGCAGCTCCAATACGGAAGTGATACACACACACACACACACACACACACACACACACGCACACACACACACACGCTACCCTCTCCAGTCTTTAAAAATGATTCTCTCCTGACATTCCCAGCCGCACACTCACACATTCTACTCAACAAAGTTGGACTTACAAACTTTATTTGATTTTTCTTACTTTTCTGGGATCAATATAGTGGATAGTGGTGTGTGTGTGTGCGCGCGTGTGTGTATGTTCTTCTAATAATAGGAGAGGAAACAAGGAAACGGCGAGGAAATACCAAACTGTCCGCTGGGAGCTCCTCAAACAAGAACAGACAGACGCTTACACACACACACACACACACAAGCTCTTGCAAGTAACCGGGTCATTTGTGTGCGCACGCACACTGCCATTAAGATGGGTCCACGGAGAGAAAAAAAAACTTCAAAGACACTTTTGAAGACAAAGCAAAACTTAGACGACCCCATTAAAACGGCTTCTGCCAAACATGCCAAACACACACACACACACACCTTTACCTCTTGGAGAAAGAGATCCATTTCGCCTCTCACCCGTTAGAAGGCGCGAGGCGCCACCGCAGTGTAGCTCGAGCAGTCAACGTTAATCCATGTCCGTCTCAAAGTCACTCAGTCTCCCTCTTTCTCTTTGTTTCAACCGGACGAAAAGATGGAGGTCTTTTCTCCTTGTTGTGAGCAGCTCGTGCTGTAGTTCATGTGTTTGTTTTTAGTTTTTTAAGAGTTGCTTATAAGTAGGCTACGTTAGTCGCGCTGGCCGCAAACCGTTTATTTGCCGGTTAAGGAGGGGCGCATCGGTAAACATCAGAGTTCGAAGTTACACTTCCCAACAACTTCAGCCTTACGTAGCCCCGCCTCGTGCACATTTAGATTGGAAAGTGATCCGTATCCCGGGACCTCGAGCTCCTCCTGCTGTTTCAAATTGGGAATATAATAGAGGACACGCGAGCAACCCGCGGAGAGGATACGCATTCAGCACGAGATCACCGCATACACACTCGCGTCTTCTCCATGAAACAAACATGCGCTCTCTCACTGTGTGTGTGTGTGTTAGAGAGACAGTGTGAAAGATGTTGTGAGCATGATCAACACTTATAGGACAAAGACAAAAATGTAATTCTGTTTCCATTGATCATTCCCGTTTTCTTAATAAATAAACAAGTACTGAAAAAGTACACACAGAAACAAGACTCACAGGACACCGTGTTCCACTTTGATACAAACATATGATCCATTTTAAGTGTCCTGTGAAGTGTGCTGAGAAGTGTCCTTGTCTGCCCAGGCAATAGTGGCGGTATGATGGCATTTTGCCCGTCGGTTTTCTGACAGTCTGCCACTATTTTGCCATATATGTTATATGCCTGCTTGAGAAGTGGAGAGTGTCCTGATGCATATATCTAGCAATAGTGTCCTGATGCATATATCTAGCAATAGTGTCCTGATGCATATATCTAGCAATAGTGTCCTGATGCATATATCTAGCAATAGTGTCCTGATGCATATATCTAGCAATAGTGTCCTGATGCATATATCTAGCAATAGTGTCCTGATGCATATATCTAGCAATAGTGTCCTGATGCATATATCTAGCAATAGTGTCCTGATGCATATATCTAGCAATAGTGTCCTGATGCATATATCTAGCAATAGTGTCCTGATGCATATATCTAGCAATAGTGTCCTGATGCATATATCTAGCAATAGTGTCCTGATGCATATATCTAGCAATAGTGTCCTGATGCATATATCTAGCAATAGTGTCCTGATGCATATATCTAGCAATAGTGTCCTGATGCATATATCTAGCAATAGTGTCCTGATGCATATATCTAGCAATAGTGTCCTGATGCATATATCTAGCAATAGTGTCCTGATGCATATATCTAGCAATAGTGTCCTGATGCATATATCTAGCAATAGTGTCCTGATGCATATATCTAGCAATATGGCCAATTATCACCAGGGTTAGCTGATTTCACCTTGATCCATGTCTCAAAACATTTCATGTTGAGTCTTTGAATTTGTGGGGAAAAGTCTGTAAATTTGATGCTGAAGTAAGAGTTAGGAACCCTCTCTTAGGATCCATGCAGATGAAAAATAGGATGATATAAAGTTAACATTTAACTTTGACAGAACTGTGTTTGTGTATGTATTCTGTGTATATTATGTTATTTTATTTTTTACATTATATGTTTAACTGGCATCATGTATTAAATCCTGCAGATGTTGAAAGAAAGGAATTCCAGCTGGTCTTTTTGAACAGGTGTTCTGTGTTATCTGCCCACTTTAGTTTATGGTCCAGCAGCAGTGCAAGACATTTGCATTTGCCCACCACACTATGTCATTGTCCACAGTCTGAACTGACTGAGGGCCTTGTTTAGATGTCCTGTAGTCTATGATCAACTCCTTGGTCTTACTGGCTCTGTAGTCTATGATCAACTCCTTGGTTTTACTGGCTCTGAATGTGCCTTGCAGGGCTTCACCAGTTCCGCACACAGACCTTCAAAAGCATATGGCACACCTCATCCAGCTGCTTTCCTGGAGCGAATCTTCTTTGATGCATCTCTGACTGGCCTGTTGTGATCCAGAGAGGAGGCTGGGCAGGGGGAGGGGATGGGGCTATGGTGCTGCTTGCATGCCCTCTCTGGTGATGTTGGGAAGTGCACCTAAGACACACTAGGGAGAGGACTGTTGTGGAGGCAGAGAAGCTGAGAGCCTGGATACTGATTTGGGGAAGGATGGGCTGACAGGGTGCTTTGCAGAAGAGGAACAGGGTTGGTCATACCTGTTGAAAAAGATGTTAAGTTTATTTTGATTGAGTATGAAATGTTGTTAAAATATGTCAAAATGAGTTACATTTAGCTGTTGTTGCACGAGTCAGTGATAACACAGAAAATACCTTGACTGGAGTTTAATCTCTTGAGAACTTGACTGACTCCTGATACGGATTTACAGAGTTACACAGATTGGACCAGAAAACCTGCAGGATAATCATTACACCAAATGATCTACATTTATTAAGATTTTAACCTTTTAAAAATCAATATGTAATAAATATTCTTCTTCATATTTCTTCTAATTTTCCCATTAACTATATATATATATATATATGGATAATGGATATATATATCCATTATATATTTAATATATTTTAACTTTAATAATTAATGCACCAGAGGGATGCGTACCCGTCTAATGCAAGTTAGACAGTTTCACAAACTCTTGACACCTAGGTCTAAAGTGCTATGTCACCATAGTAGCAGTCATAGATATTATCAGGACCTGTCTCTAAATAGTCATATAAAACAAATTTCAAAAACATCCTTTTTTCACCTACAAAATATTGCTAAGGTTAGAAATTAGTTTCCACCTGGTTTGATTATTTTAGTTTATCCAATACCTCGAATAGAACTGAATGGAGTGGAGTAAAGTAGACCTGCTGTAATGTAAGAACGACAATGACAATGAGTTTCTGCAGGTTGGTTGTGGCGTTATGAGAAATCAGCATTTCTCTTCAGACAAAAATAAAGAACGACACATTCAGCTACTGGAAAAAGATTTCCAGGTAGGTTATTTTTAAAATGTCTAATTGTTCTGACTTTGGATGTAGGACTAGCCTGAAATAAATCTGAGCATTAGTGCCACCTTACCGTTAATCAGACACTGTTGCACAGAGCCCTTGTCTTAGCCCCATCCACTGGCAGGATTAGGCTTAGACTATGGTCACATGTATTGGCGACTGGGTGATTTGAGTAGGCAACACTTGTGGCTGAGGAGGTGTTATTAGCTCATAAATAGGCAGTAATTCATTGGTGGTTGGTTGCTAACTTGCTAACACAAGTAGGTGGCTGGCAGATACATCGTATTTCACCATAGATGTATTTTCTGGTTACAAAACCAGTTTCCAGATTTAACAGTCAACATTTCTCATCTCCTTTTAGAAAATAAATAAAGTAAAAATTTAGTCATAAATCCCAAACTTTGTAGTTGAAAACAATAGTGATTTGATCAAAGTTCAGTTTCAAAGCACCTCATCACGACTGCCTTCTCTCGGATTGATTATTATAAAAAGTCATCTAGATTTGTTGCTTAATATTTGCATAAAATAGAGAACTTTCCTATTTTTTTCCTTACCCACCTGGCAACGCGTGGCCAAATGACCTCCACTTGCCACCCATCGCTGGCTGTCATTGAAAATGAATGGAAGCTCATCGCCACGCATCTCTGTTTGTATTGCCCATGTGACCAAGAGGTTAGAGTGAGTGAGGCAGAGTGAGGTAGAGTGAGGTAGAGTGAGGTAGTCTCCAGTTCAACAATTCTTGTCTGTCGAAGCCCTCCACTGTCTGGACATTTATGTTAATCTAAAACAGCTTTAAGGCAGTTGTGGATTGATGAGAATACAGACATTGGTTGAGAATTATCTGAGTGCAACTCTGAGTCAGACATCCAATGTTGACAGTTTTGAGTGGCTCATTATTAGCATCCCTCTGCTAGCTCATTTGCTCATTTGAATCAGTAACAGAGCCGTTAGTAGTGGTCAGTTAGTACTGTAGTCAGCTCTCTGAAGTTGGCCTAGTGTGCATATAGTATTAGACACAAAAAATGCTTATTAAACTCACACTGATACTGTACACTGTGTTACCTTTTTACAATTTCATTTCTTTTGGAGACTCCATAAGGTTGCCGCTTTTCAATGACACTCCAGTGTGACTAGAATGAGTACAGAAACACGTAAACCTTCAATAAAATATAACACATTCTTTGTTTGGAAAGAATATCACATTTTGCCTTGAAAATCTTTGTTGCTGATGTTCAGTAAGTTGAGATAATTGTGTAGTTTGCACACAGCATGTGCAGTACAAATGTGGGAACCATCTTAGTACACATGAAGGAAGCACAAAATCACTGGCAAAGGAAATTTAAGTCCAACATCTGTGGTTATAATTTCAACTATTCTATAATAGGATTTTTCCACCCTTCTAGTACTACTGTGGCTGAACATGGTTAGGGTTAACCCTAACCCTAGGGCTTAACCAATTGAGCACATTCCATTCCTTTCTAAAACACCCTTTTCTCTGCTGAACTGCTCTCACAGTATTTGTTATATAGCGTAAGGCCTACCATACAGCCCACCATACAGCCTACCATACAGCCCACCATACAGCCTACCATACAGCCTACCATACGGCCTACCATACGGCCTACCATACAGCCTACCATACGGCCTACCATACGGCCTACCATACAGCCTACCATACGGCCTACCATACAGCCTACCATACGGCCTACCATACAGCCTACCATACAGCCTACCATACAGCCTACCATACAGCCTACCATACAGCCTACCATACGGCCTACCATACAGCCTACCATACGGCCTACCATACGGCCTACCATACAGCCTACCATACAGCCTACCATACAGCCTACCATACGGCCTACCATACGGCCTACCATACGGCCTACCATACAGCCTACCATACAGCCTACCATACAGCCTACCATACGGCCTACCATACAGCCTACCATACGGCCTACCATACAGCCTACCATACGGCCTACCATACAGTATATAAAATGAAAGTACACAATATGTTTGCAATACTAGTTGCTAGGTACCATAAATGGTTGACCAGACAGATAACTAATGACTAACTAACTAATGGTGTTATGAGTGATGTCTATGGTGTCACAGAGAATGACGTAAATGAACCCCAGACACAGCAATTTATAAAAAAAAATAAAGTAATTTATTTGTTTTTGAAATACAAAATGAAATAGAAAAAGAAAGACAGCAGGAGAAACATCAATAAGCCCAACTTTTCTTTTTCAGGTATTCTCTACATCAACTCAGTCTTTTCAGTCAAGAAGTTTCTATGACATTTTTGTCAGGCATTAAGTGCAGGGTTCAGTCTTATTCCATGTGACATGGAATTACATGAATTAGAGTGACTAATATTGCTTAGTCTGTTTCTGATATGACCAATCAATGTTACTGAGTCCCATTGCGGCAGTTTCAAGAACAACATTGTCATTAAGTTTGTTATTATTTTTTCTTTAAAGTATTTTTATTAGGCGGTCCCTGAATAGGACCCCAGTTAGTTTAGCTTAGCCATCTATGAGTGACTGAAGCCACATTGCAGTAGTTGCAGCCGTGTTAATGTTTAACATTAGACAGCCGGGGTGGGTGTTTTTATTCAGGCAATCCCTAGGGCAGCTCGTTTCTGGGTGGGCCCTCAGCGTGGTTGGAATCTGTTGGAGCTGGAGCAGGGGAGAGCAGGGTCCTGCGGTGGCCATAGGTGGCCTTCATGATGCCCGAGGCGTTGTCATTCAGGATGTGCTTGTGCTTCTGACGGTTGAGGGACTGGACAAGGCCCAGCACCACGGCAGCCAGTGAGTACTGACCGGTGGCCCGGCGCGGCTGCAGGCCCGCTGGACACGGCTGCTGGCGGCCAGACAGGAAGTGGGTGCAGACGGGCCCTTCCTGTTCGCTGATGCCGCGCACGTGCACTGGGCCACGCCGCTGGAAGGCGAAGCCACGCTGGCCGAGGATGAGGAAGGTGTCGTGCGGGAGCTGGATGCGTCCGCTCACGCCAGTGCTGTCCATGCGACTCGCCAGGTTTACTGTCTTCCCCCAGATATCATACTGCGGCTTCTTGGCCCCGATCACCCCAGCAACCACAGAACCATGAGCCATGCCTGGCAGATAAGAACACAGCGCAGCATTATAGAGGGGAGTGTGTGTGTGTGTGTATGTGTGTGTATGTGTGTGAGTGTGTGTGTGGGTGTGTGTGTGTATGTGTGTGTGTGTGTGTGTGTGTATGTGTGTAAGTGTATGTGTGTGTGTGTGTATGTGTATGTGTATGTGTGTATGTGTGTGAGTGTATGTGTGTGTGTGTGTGTGTGTGTGTGTATGTGTGTGTGTGTGTGTGTGTGTGTGTATGTGTGTATGTGTGTGAGTGTATGTGTGTGTGTGTGTTTGTTCTGATTGGCTGGACCTAAATGACCTGTGCAACAGAATGGCAGTTAACCTACAATGGACAAAAGGTCGCTCATATACGGCACCAGAGGTCACAGATCCATCTGTGTCTGTAGAACAGCTGCAATTCTACAGTCCCTGCACTGGCTACCTGTAAGTTACAGAACTGACTGTAAATCATTGCTGCTTGTGTTGAAATCGATACGTGGGACAGGACCTAATTACCTATCTGACATGTTTCAGCAATACACACCTCTTAGGTCTCTCAGGTCACAGCAGATAAATTTGCTGCTAAAACCTGCTGTGTGGTGCAGCAGCTTTGGAACCAACTCCCTGAAGACATCAAGTCTGAGACTGAGACTGAGAATGAGAATGAGAATGAGAATGAGACTGAGAATGAGACTGAGAATGAGACTGGTTAGACTGCCACTACAGCTTCAAATCCAGACTTAAGACCAAACTGCCCCTACAGCTTCAAATCCAGACTTAAGACCAAACTGCCCCTACAGCTTCAAATCCAGACTGAAGACCAAACTGCCCCTGCAGCTTCAAATCCAGACTTAAGACCAAACTGTTCTCAGATGCTTTCTTCTGATGATTCACTTATCTATCTTTTTACACTCTCTACACGTTAACTTTTATGTTAACCATTTTATGCCTGAAATGCACTATGGAAATAAACTTGACTCAACAACAATAACCTTGTTGAATGAGTGTGGTATGTGTGTGTGTATGTGTGTGTATGTGTTTGTCTGTCTGTGTAAGGCTTTCGATGCACAGCTGGAAGTTGTTGAATGAGTGTGTGTGTGTATGAGTGTGTGTGTGTGTAAGACTTACCAATACGCAGCTGGAAGTTGTTGAATGAGTGTGTGTGTGTGTGTATGAGTGTGTGTGTGTGTGTAAGACTTACCAATACGCAGCTGGAAGTTGTTGAATGAGTGTGTGAGTTTGTGTGTGTATGAGTGTGTGTGTGTGTGTGTAAGACTTACCAATACGCAGCTTTCGATGCACAGCTGGAAGTTGTTGAATGAGTGTGTGTGTGTGTGTGTATATGTGTGTGTGTGTGTGTAAGACTTACCAATACGCAGCTGGAAGTTGTTGAATGAGTGTGTGTGTGTGTATGAGTGTGTGTGTGTGTGTAAGACTTACCAATACGCAGCTGGAAGTTGTTGAATGAGTGTGTGTGTGTGTATGAGTGTGTGTGTGTGTGTAAGACTTACCAATACGCAGCTGGAAGTTGTTGAATGAGTGTGTGTTAATCTCCTGGATGCTGTCATTCAGTGCCAGGGCAAAGTCAGCTAAGGCACACAGATGACCCCAGCGGTCCTCACAATGCTACAGACACACACAGGCAACGCACACACACACACACACACACACATACATTCATATACAAACACATAGACACACACATGTACATTTATATGCAAACACACACACACATACACACAAACACAGATTCGCATACAAACACACATTCACATACATATTCACATAGAGGAAGAGAAAAAAATGGAGAATGACTGAACTACATACACCCATGTGCATCTGTTTATATAGTGTGTGTGTGTGTGTGTGTGTGTGTGTGAGAGAGGGTGCATGTGTGTGTATGTGTGCGTAAGAAAATGTGCATGTGTGTGTGAGTGCGAGAGTGTTTGTGTGTGTGCTACTGTGCATGTGTGTGTGTGTGTGTGTGGTGCTGTGTGAGTGTGTGTGTGTGTGTGTGTGTGTTCGGGATATAATTTTCTTAATCGATCATTGGGAGAATTAACAATCAATTTCTGATTAATCATTAATATTTTTATATTTAAATTAATCTTTCTTTATGTTTTATATTTTAAAAATGCAATTAAAATACAAAAATGCAGTGTATTTTTCCTGGATGAGAACTTTATTACGAGTAGAACAGCTTTAGAGGTTTTGAACTTATGGCAGTTAAACTGGACATTCAGTGCTTAGGCTAAACTACGCTCATTTAGTGCTTAGGCTAAACTACACTCATTCAGTGCTTAGGCTAAACTACGCTCATTTAGTGCTTAGGCTAAACTACACTCATTCAGTGCTTAGGCTAAACTACGCTCATTCAGTGCTGAGGCTAAACTACGCTCATTCAGTGCTTAGGCTAAACTACGCTCATTCAGTGCTTAGGCTAAACTACGCTCATTCAGTGCTTAGGCTAAACTACGCTCATTCAGTGCTTAGGCAGTTATACTGGACATTCA
Organism: Tenualosa thibaudeaui; assembly: GCA_027481765.1. NCBI lineage: Eukaryota > Metazoa > Chordata > Actinopteri > Clupeiformes > Clupeidae > Tenualosa > Tenualosa thibaudeaui. Next base: position 2,370,152 of record JAIFZK010000150.1, on the reverse strand, counting down.
GTGCTTAGGCTAAACTACGCTCATTCAGTGCTTAGGCTAAACTACACTCATTCAGTGCTTAGGCTAAACTACGCTCATTCAGTGCTTAGGCTAAACTACGCTCATTTAGTGCTTAGGCTAAACTACGGTCATTCAGTGCTTAGGCAGTTATACTGGACATTCAGTGCTTAGGCTAAACTACGCTCATTTAGTGCTTAGGCTAAACTACGCTCATTTAGTGCTTAGGCTAAACTATGCTCATTTAGTGCTTAGGCCAAACTACGCTCATTTAGTGCTTAGGCTAAACTACGCTCATTCAGTGCAGAGGCTAAACTATGCTATGCGGTGCTCTAAAGCAGCAGGTAATGCAGCTGTGAGCCAGTGCTCTGAAACACAACTGAACTGACCCTCATCACTGACTCTCAAAACAATAATATTAATACTAAAAAACAATCATGTTAAACCAAGGGTTGTCAAGGGACTACTACACATAATGAGGCTGAATTTCCAACACAAAAATAAAGGAAATCCAAAGAATAAAGGAATCCAAACTAATCATTCTAAATTTCATCCATTACAGTGGATTTGCACTCCAGGTTAACTTCTACCATCACTTAATTCTGGTTTGTGCAAATGTCTCACTGCACTAAGGATAGGAATTGGATACCCTGCCCTTTGGTAGGCCTACCTTTCTCTGTCCTTATTGCAAGCAGGAAACTTGACACGAAACATTATTTATGTATATATGTATATGTATATGTATGTAGCCTCATTTTAAGTTTTAAATATCAATCATTTAGTTTTTTGCTATCTGAACCAGTTCAAAGCCTTGAATTCTGAACACTCCTTCGTTTGATTGACTTGTCATTTTGTGTTCTGTTTTATAACGACGATGAAGGCTGGACAAATACAAACAAAACTTTTAAAATACAACAAGCACAAACCAAAAAACTATCCCTAATATCCAAGAGGGATACAGTATGTCTGAATGCTCAAACCGATCTTTGGCACAACTGCTGGGCTGGGACTTGTTTCGTGAAAAAAGGTTAAAGCCAGTACAGTGCATTGCCGTCTGTAATACTACAGAAGACACACCCTATAATGTAAGCTACCTTAAGCCTATGTTATAGGCTACCTTAAGCCTATGTTATAGGCTACCTTAAGTCTATGTTATAGGCTACCTTAAGCCTATGTTATAGGCTACCTTAAGCCTATGTTATAGGCTACCTTAAGCCTATGTTATAGGCTACCTTAAGTCTATGTTATAGGCTACCTTAAGTCTATGTTATAGGCTACCTTAAGCCTATGTTATAGGCTACCTTAAGTCTATGTTATAGGCTACCTTAAGTCTATGTTATAGGCTACCTTAAGTCTATGTTATAGGCTACCTTAAGCCTACATTATGGGCTCCCTTAAGTCTACATAAAAGGGTGAGGATCCCTCTGCATGTCAACTGTGGCACTTACGCCAGAGGTTGCCGACCCCTGTGTTAAATAATAACTTGATGAAAAGAGGGTAAGATTAGACTACCTAACTATAGAGCGGGATGCACAGATGCATCTACACTGACATTAACCAGGGACGGATGCACATTGTTCATTTGGTACAACATTTGCGTTATGGATGAGTTGGGCTTATATATGGATGAGTTGGGCTTATATATGGATGAGTTGGGCTTATATATGGCTCTACAGTGATGGTAGTGAACCATTGGTAGTGAGTCATTAATTCAAAATGGTCACACTTCACCATTACCTCTTCATGATTACTTTTTAAATCTAGGGAAACATGAGTATGGCATAGTCAAATAGTGCCCCCCGGTGGTAAAATGCTGGTACCTGAGTATGGCATAGTCAAATAGTGCCTCCCGGTGGTAAAATGCAGGTACCTGAGTATGGCATAGTCAAATAGTGCCCCCCGGTGGTAAAATGCTGGTACCTGAGTATGGCATAGTCAAATAGTGCCCCCCGGTTTGTTTGAAGACTCACGCAACACAACCTGCATTCATTCTATTGATTAGAAGTTAACATGATTATTAATAATCAGTTATCGATTCATTGATTACTGTTTTTTTTTTTACTTTTCGTTGTAGTCATATAGTCATATAGTTGTAGTCATATAGTCATATAGTTGTAGTCATATAGTCATATAGTTGTAGTCATATAGTTGTAGTTATATAGTCATATAGTTGTAGTCATATAGTCATACAGTTGTAGTCATATAGTCATATAGTTGTAGTCATATAGTCATATAGTTGTAGTCATATAGTCATATAGTCATATAGTTGTAGTCATATAGTCATATAGTCATATAGTTGTAGTCATATAGTCATATAGTTGTAGTCATATAGTTGTAGTCATATAGTCATATAGTTGTAGTCATGTAGTCATGTAGTTGTAGTCATATAGTTGTAGTCATATAGTTGTAGTCATATAGTCATAGCCATGCAGGTGTGTGTGTGTGTGTGTGTGTACCTGTTTTTCTGGAGACAAGCCTGAGACGGCCATGCAGGTGTGTGTGTGTGTGTGTGTGTGTGTGTGTGTGTGTGTGTGTGTGTGTGTGTGTTTGTGTGTAGGTGTGTGTGTGTACCTGTTTTTCTGGAGACAAGCCTGAGACGGCCATGTAAGTGTGTGTGTGTGTGTGTGTGTGTGTGTGTGTACCTGTTTTTCTGGAGACAAGCCTGAGACGGCCATGCAGGTGTGTGTGTGTGTGTGTGTGTGTGTGTGTTTGTGTGTAGGTGTGTGTGTGTACCTGTTTTTCTGGAGACAAGCCTGAGACGGCCATGTAAGTGCTACCGATGGTTTTGATCTTTTCCACATCCTGGAAGCGCTCCTCTCCCAGCAACTAGAATAGGTGTGTGTGTGTGTGTGTGAGTGTTTGTGTGCGTGTGTTAGTTGTGTTTGTGTGTGTGTGTGTGTGTGTGAGAGTGTTTGTGTGTGTGTGTGAGTGTGTGTGTGTGTGTGTATGTTTCCAAAGAGGGGAGGGGTTAGGGGTGGTAGGACAGAGAAGGGGATTGGGGGATGACAGTATATATTAATAATCTCAACAGCCCCAATAGTGAAAAGAACTCAGACTTCTAGGGCCTGGAAAATGTTACTGAATCAAACACCATTACATGTAGAGCAAAAATTGAGAAGGGTTTGAATGAAATATGTGCAAAATCAAGTGCGTCTCTGTCTGGGGTCCAGTGCTCCCCTCCCCCAAAAATTGAAAAATAATGACTTGATAATTGACACTTACACATGATACACCAGTGTTTTAAACCAGTACACTCAGTGATTTCAATAGAATGTTGTTATAGCAAAGATGCAGTCAGTGTTGTTAACCCATTAAAGGTAGGGGTGCGGGGCTTGCCCCCCAGAATGATAGTGGGACTTAATATCAGCACTGACCAAAACAATTACAATACCTGTAAATTACAATATTATCAAGTCCTGCAATTTTAAGGTTAAACTGATAATAAAATAATGAATTAAATTATTTATTATAAATTATAATTATTGGTATGACGATTATTGCATTATCAGAAAGTTATTACATTATCAGGTTTTATTACATCTTTTAGGGAATAATGAGGAGATTTTTATTATAATATTGGGAGTTATTACATTATCGAGAAATTACTACATTATCCGTTTCTACAAGGTGCGTCCGATCAAAGACATCTCCACATAGTTTGGGAGGTGGATTCTATCAAAAATGCAACCTAATAGTTTGGGAGGAGGGTCTTATCAAAGACTACTCCTCATAGTTTGGGAGGTGGGTTCTCTCAGAGATGCTTCCTCATAGTTTGCATGGAAAGACTTAGTTTTATGTGGTCTTGTACATTCACAACATACAATCTTTGCCCCTACAAAATACAGATTTATATAATTAAATTATACAATTAAAAGAATCACTATATCTAAGTAGTAGCCCATTCAGTGTGTATGATTTATTAGCATGTTGAGCTAACTGTAGTTTCACAATGAGTTATTAGTATGTTGAGCTAACTGTAGCTTCACAATGAGTTATTAGCATGTTGAGCTAACTGTAGTTTCACAATGAGTTATTAGCATGTTGAGCTAACTGTAGTTTCACAATGATTTATTAGCATGTTGAGCTAACTGTAGTTTCACAATGAGTTATTTAGCTAGTAGCTGATGTTAGCTGGTCAAAACAGCAGTGAACACATAGTAGTAATTCTTATGAAAGATGATTTGTGTTCTGATAGGGTTAGGGTTAGGGTTGATATTTTATATTGATGAAATATGACTTACTACTTACTTTTCATATAATCATTTGCTTTAACTGTATCCTGGCTCCATGGTGACGCAGTGGTGTGAGGGCTTCTCAAGCAGCAATGCCACAAGAGAGGTCCTAACCCAGAGGTCTCACATCCACGGCAGAGATGCCCTTGAGCAAGGCCCCTAACCCCTCACTGCTCCTTGGGTGTTGTTGTGGCAGGTAGCCCGCTGCTCTGGGTTAGCATGTTTCACCTTACTGTGTGTCCCTAATTCACAGATGGTTTAAATGCTTGAGCAAGGCACCTAACCCCTCACTGGTTTAAATGCTGAGAATCAGAATCAGAAGAGTGTATAAACTTATATACTCATGAGCACGGAAGTGTACTGTGGCCAGAACAGTCTAAGAGACAATTGCCCTTGCCTGAATGACGAACCAGTAGTGGGCATAACTGAATTGGGCAGAGGAAAGTCAGTAATGATCTTAGATGTAGCTGTAACCTCTCTTAGGTTGATCAATGATCTTAGATGTAGCTCTAGAGAAGAAGAGATACAGTTAAGGGTGCAAAGTCTGTGTCATATTTTGAGAATTCAGTTATGGTTATCCTTATGATATTCTGATTTTAGACAATTAGCCTCACTTTGGTCAATTGTTCAATCTTTCATTTTGAGAAACTACACTAAACCTCACTAAACTAAAGAGTGATATTTACCCATAATCTCTAGATTCTTCTGACACCCCAACATCTCAGGTCAGAGTTCAGCTTCACTTGTTCCACTCCAGCCCAAACAGTGGCGCTAATGCAACTAGTAAAGTTGCCGTTGGCAAGGTTGGGGATAATCTAGGACTCTAAGACCAAAATCACATGAAAAATTTGAACAACTTTCAGGTCCCTCCCACGAACTCCAAAAAGGTCTCTCAACCTCTTAACAAGAACATTACCAAAGACACTACCCATCCCTCCCATGGACTATTCACCCTACTACCATCTGGCAGAAGGTTCCGCAGTATCACTGCCCGCACCTCCAGAATAGGGAAGAGCTTCTTCCCGCAGGCAGTCAGACTGCTGAACAACCTGTAGTGCAATTGGACTGGACTGAGTTTCTTAGTAACTCAGGATGCAAACCAGCACGTCACAGCACACTGCACCTTATGCCCCCCGCACTTTCTTGCTGCTATCACTTATATTTATGTAGAATAGTCTCTAGCTGCTATTATTTATATTTATATTGAACATTTTACAAATCACACCACTAGCCACAGTGCTCTGCTAAAAGCCATGCCCTGTCTAGCGTGTTTGTTTTAGGTCACCTGTATTTTGACCTGCAAATCGTTTACAACTGTGTTGTAATGTATGTTCATATGTGTACAACAGTGTGTACGCGTGCGTGTGTAGTTGTGTGTGTGGTGTGCGTGTGTGAGTGGGTGATTGAATCTGTGTAGTCCCGCAATAGTGTATGTAGGCACTATTACGTATCATTATCACTATTACGTACACTATTACGTGTATCACCAATTGTTGAAACGTTGTCTCGTCTCACTATGTACTGTGTGTGTGGCTGAAACGACAAGAAATCCCTACTTGACTTGACTTGACTTGAGGCTCCTCCCAGACTGAAATGTGAGTGAGCACAACAATAGAAACAAGGAGGTAAGAACTACAAGCGCAAATCTTAACGTTTCTGTTTGCTTGGTAACAGCTAACATTAGTCAGCCTTTAGATAAAACTTGCATTGTGTTATTTCTGAAGATGCAGTCTATGGTATTGATAACCTTGGGTGACATTTTCATCTTTATTTCAGTAGGCTGATGTTAGCCATCTGCTGACGTTCACTGCAGTAATGCAACAATTCTACAAATTTACTTTCTGTAAAACCCATGTTTTCATTCAGTGTGTATGTGTGTGTGTGTGTGTGTGTGTGCGGCTGTGCTTTGTGTAAGAGAGATGAGCTATCTGCCACCACTACTGCCGCCCTGATCCCGACCCTTTTTCCCAAAGGGTGCTCTGGATATCTGGAACAATTGATGTGCTAAGGTCAGTGAGCTCAGGAGCTGATGATACTGACAAACAGGCATGAATGAACTGCGTGTGCAGTATGGTGATCAAATCAAAAGTGCAGGGTCTCACCCAATCACACAATATTATCTAAGAAACAGTCAGTTGTCCATCCATCCATAACTTTATCCCAGTTAAAGCTCAACTTGAGATTTCAAATACTCTGCTATTTTTCTTTGGGGGGGGGGGGGGTATGGTAACACTGTGTGTGGGTGGTCTACATTGTCATTCAAATGCAACTGCAATTACAGTTTAAATTATAATCTGCATACAATTAATACAACTGAATAATTTCAATAAAACAAAAAGTACTCATTAAAATGGCAACGATCATGATTTAATATGCATTTAATATGTATAATAGTCACCTATGTGCATTTAATATGTATAACAGTCACCTATGTGCATTTAATATGTATGACAGTCACCTATGTGCATTTAATATGTATAACAGTCACCTATGTGCATTTAATATGTATAATAGTCACCTATGTGCATTTAATATGTATGACAGTCACCTATGTGCATTTAATATGTATGACAGTCACCTATGTGCATTTAATATGTATAACAGTCACCTATGTGCATTTAATATGTATAATAGTCACCTATGTGCATTTAATATGTATGACAGTCACCTATGTGCATTTAATATGTATAACAGTCACCTATGTGCATTTAATATGTATAACAGTCACCTATGTGCATTTAATATGTATAACAGTCACCTATGTGCATTTAATATGTATGACAGTCACCTATGTGCATTTAATATGTATGACAGTCACCTATGTGCATTTAATATGTATGACAGTCACCTATGTGCATTTAATATGTATAACAGGCATCTATGTGCATTTAATATGTATAACAGTCACCTATTTTCTTTGTGCATTTCAATACCATCACACTTGCAGGCGTAAGTGTTGTGTCTTGCTTGGAGGACCTGCATGCATGATGCTCTATCAGACCTTACAGATGAAGAAATCATCAGTGGCACGTATGACCATAGGGAACTAGAATAAAGTGCAATAAATAATACTATTTATAGTGGCGGTGAGTGGGGGGTGCAAATTTGTTTCTTTTTCCTAGGGGGGGCCTAACAGAAAATAGTTGAGAAGCACTGGACTACAGTAAAGTGCCTTCATTGCAGTGTGCGCAAAGGTGCCTTGAAGTCTACTGACATGCATGTCCTGTGGGAAGAGGATGACAACTGAGCATTTTAACTTGTAAAACACTATATCTACATGGTAAACAGATAATAATGATTGTTATTAAATATGAATTAAAAAATGAATGAAAAAAAAATATATATAAATTTATCCTAGTCATAAGGAATGACCTTTCCTAGTTTTTTTACATTTAAAGCCTTGTTTTCTGACCGTGTAAAGAC
>JAIFZK010000150.1:2340000-2355000 GCA_027481765.1 Tenualosa thibaudeaui | reverse complement strand
TTCAGAGTGCAGTAAACACAGGTCAAGAGACAGCTGTGCCTCCAGGCTGCAACCATAGACAGTAAAAGTAGTGGACAGAGGGATCACGTCAATCTCAGTTGGGAGGCACTGAGGCTGAATTTTCAATTTTCAGTTAGGTCCAGTGCCTGTGCATACTGGGTTTGTCAAATCATCATGACTAGCTGATGTAGTCATGATGATTTGACAAACCCAAACTCGGTAATTTGGCTAGTAGATGTAGCAACAGAAATTCTGACAGATATGAAACAGACGAAAATCTTCTACTGTCTATGAAATGTATCGTCCTTAAGTGCTCCTAAGCATTGTGTTTAAACTACTTTAGATGCTAGTTTTTTCATTATGCATATATGACGCTATCATACCTGGACTCCCAAAGACTGATTGAACACTATAAAGAAAGTACGGTAAATTCTCTCCTGTGCGACAGAGAGTCACTAACCGTCACTGAATTTATGTCGTCACTCTTAGAATCGCCACAGGAGATAATGGAGCTGATATGCCACAGGAGATAATGATATCGCCACAGGAGATAATGGAGCTGATATGCCACAGGAGATAATGATATCGCCACAGGAGATAATGGAGCTGATATGCCACAGGAGATAATGGAGCTGATATGCCACAGGAGATAATGGAGCTGATATGCCACAGGAGATAATGGAGCTGATATCGCCACAGGAGATAATGGAGCTGATATGCCACAGGAGATAATGGAGCTGATATGCCACAGGAGATAATGGAGCTGATATGCCACAGGAGATAATGGAGCTGATATGCCACAGGAGATAATGGAGCTGATATGCCACAGGAGATAATGGAGCTGATATGCCACAGGAGATAATGGAGCTGATATGCCACAGGAGATAATGGAGCTGATATGCCACAGGAGATAATGGAGCTGATATGCCACAGGAGATAATGGAGCTGATATGCCACAGGAGATAATGGAGCTGATATGCCACAGGAGATAATGGAGCTGATATGCCACAGGAGATAATGGAGCTGATATGCCACAGGAGATAATGGAGCTGATATGCCACAGGAGATAATGGAGCTGATATCGCCACAGGAGATAATGGAGCTGATATGCCACAGGAGATAATGGAGCTGATATGCCACAGGAGATAATGGAGCTGATATGCTTTGTTGTGTTTTGTCCAGGGGTACAACAACGCCAAAATCAAGGTACCAGGTGTTTCACATTTCAAGTCATTTGATTTTGATTTCAGCTAGAGGACCAACCTGGAACAACCTCCATGCATGTGTTAACTTCCGTGTGGATTCCTACCCTTCATTGCAACTTATTCCCTCAGATGGAGACATGAGTGCAGCTAACGTCCTCAGATGGAGACATTAGTGCAGCTAACGTCCTCAGATGGAGACATTAGTGCAGTTAACATCTCCCAATGGAGACAGTAGTCTCCTGCTTACAGGCTGCAGATAACAGTTTGTGTGTCATAGCGAATGAAGAGTTCAGAATAGACTGTGTGTATGTGCGTGTGTGTGTGTGTGTGTGTGTGCATGCGTGTTCTTGTATGTATGTGTGTGTGTGTGTTACCTGTTGCTGGGATGGAGTGTGTCGTAGCGTGTGAATAGCTCTGAATACACTCCCTCAGTGAGGAGAGAATAACATCCCATAATGATCAGCAGCACAGACAGTTTGAGCAGCGAATTTAAGCGCAAGAACACTGCACATGTCACCATAGCCAAAAGTCCTGTGAAAACAAAATACTGCACACACACACACACACACACACACACACACACACACACACACACACACAAAAAAAAATCATTGCCTTTTCCACTCCAAATAAATGGTTTAATGCAGATATTTTATTGTGAAGGAACTGAACTTCAGCATGACTGACTGCTAACCTTAACCGTAAATCAGCTGCAGCTGAATATCATGCAAATATCATGGCATGGAAATTCATTTTATATAAATCCATAGGCTAAATATGAGAAAACAATGAACTGGGAAGACACACACACAGAGACAGAGAGAGAATCCCATTGAGCAGTTAACTGAAGTGCAAGTACACTGCGCAGAACACTACACACATCACTACAGCCAACTGTGAAAAACAATACTACACACACAAACACACACTGTGAACCAGGGTCCTCATTTAATGGGTCAGTTGTGGCAGTGAAATACAGTATATAAATACATATACATGGTTGATCTGTGCATATATGTATGTGTGTGTGTGTGTGTGTGTGTGTGTGTGTGTGTGTGTGTGTGCTGCATCTACAGCAAATGACTCTCCTTTGATTTTGTTTATCAGTTTGTCTAAAGTTACTTTATGGGACTCAGCTTTGACTGGGAGTGGCGGAGATAGACTTCCATACATAGGGTGGCCAGGGGGCCAAGGCTACCTCAGGGGAGCCTCAGGGGACCTCAGAACAGGACAAAAATGTGTAGCCTGTTACCATCTTAAATGTGTAGCCTGTTACCATCTTAAATGTGTAGCCTGTTACCATCCTGTTACCATCTTAAATGTGTAGCCTGTTACCATCTTAAATGTGTAGCCTGTTACCATCTTAAATGTGTAGCCTGTTACCATCTTAAATGTGTAGCCTGTTACCATCTTAAATGTGTAGCCTGTTACCATCCTGTTACCATCTTAAATGTGTAGCCTGATACCATCTTAAATGTGTAGCCTGTTACCATCTTAAATGTGTAGCCTGTTACCATCTTAAATGTGTAGCCTGATACCATCTTAAATGTGTAGCCTGATACCATCTTAAATGTGTAGCCTGATACCATCTTAAATGTGTAGCCTGTTACCATCTTAAATGTGTAGCCTGTTACCATCCTGTTACCATCTTTGAGCAAGGGCATGGGTACCAAGACCACAAATATAAACACATGTATGTGCGCACACACACACACACCAAACATGCACACACACACATACACACACCAAACATGCACACACACACACCAAACATGCACACACACACATACACACACCAAACATGCACACACACACACCAAACATGCACACACACAAATATAAACACATGTATGTGCACACACATACACACACCAAACATGCACACACACACACACACACACACACACACACACACACACACCAAACATGCACACACACACATGCACACACACAATGAGACCATGTGGAAGCTCAGATTATGTATGTGTGAAGATATGCATGTGTGACGAATAGCCCGAAAGCATGTCAGACACGTCAGTTTAGTCTCAACTGGCAGACAACATTGCTGGATAAAATTGAGTTCAAGTTGCTAATTAAGTGTCTTGAACACTGATAGCTATTAGCCTACCGTATTATATACTTCATGCATCTTAACTCTGATTGTTGCTGTATCTTGCTAATTTATCTATATAATGTTGATGGCCACCGCATCTCACGTAGAAATGAGTTTCATTACATTAACCTTAATCCTAAAGCACAGTTGCACGATTGGGAACATACTGAGCTATCTGAGCTACTCCTCAAAACTTCATCAGAATGATATTTTCACTTCTCCATTTCCTCTCAGTGATTTAACTTCCTTCCTCTCCAGTTTAAGAGCGCTTCTTACAAAGATGTACAGTGAACTGTCAATCATCAGTATTAGCCAATGAAATGTAGGGGGCGGGCACATAGGGTAGTCGATCAGATTCCAGGGGAGTCCAGTGCTAGCCTCCTCTGACTCCACAGATAGCATTGAGCACTAGCCTCCTCTGGCTCCACATGTATTTATTTATATCTGTGGAGTTGAGATGGCATTGGGTATTTGTGACAGTATTGAGTATTATTGAATCTTTATTGATATTTACTATTACAGCTTTCATTCAAAAGAACCCCTTGTGTGTTTACAGTAGCACAGCTGTTTAAATGTCTAAGTGTAGATGTGTTTAGGTGTATAGGTGTAGATGTGTGTAGGTGTATAGGTATAGATGTGTTTAGGTGTATAGGTGTAGATGTGTTTAGGTGTATAGGTGTAGATGTGTAAGTGTATAGGTGTAGATGTGTAAGTGTATAGGTGTAGATGTGTTTAGGTGTATAGGTGTAGATGTGTAAGTGTATAGGTGTAGATGTGTAGGTGTATAGGTGTAGATGTGTTTAGGTGTATAGGTGTAGATGTGTAAGTCTATAGGTGTAGATGTGTAGGTGTATAGGTGTAGATGTGTTTAGGTGTATATGTGTAGATGTGTAAGTGTATAGGTGTAGATGTGTAGGTGTATAGGTGTAGATGTGTAAGTGTATAGGTGTAGATGTGTTTAGGTGTATAGGTGTAGATGTGTAAGTGTATAGGTGTAGATGTGTTTAGGTGTATAGGTGTAGATGTGTGTAGGTGTATAGGTGTAGATGTGTTTAGGTGTATAGGTGTAGATGTGTTTAGGTGTATAGGTGTAGATGTGTAGGTGTATAGGTGTAGATGTGTTTAGGTGTATAGGTGTAGATGTGTAGGTGTATAGGTGTAGATGTGTAAGTGTATAGGTGTAGATGTGTAGGTGTATAGGTGTAGATGTGTAGGTGTATAGGTGTAGATGTGTAAGTCTATAGGTGTAGATGTGTTTAGGTGTATAGGTGTAGATGTGTAGGTGTATAGGTGTAGATGTGTTTAGGTGTATAGGTGTAGATGTGTAGGTGTATAGGTGTAGATGTGTAGGTGTATAGGTGTAGATGTGTAAGTCTATAGGTGTAGATGTGTTTAGGTGTATAGGTGTAGATGTGTTTAGGTGTATAGGTGTAGATGTGTAGGTGTATAGGTGTAGATGTGTTTAGGTGTATAGGTGTAGATGTGTAGGTGTATAGGTGTAGATGTGTAAGTCTATAGGTGTAGATGTGTAAGTCTATAGGTGTAGATGTGTAGGTGTATAGGTGTAGATGTGTAGGTGTATAGGTGTAGATGTGTAAGTGTATAGGTGTAGATGTGTAGGTGTATAGGTGTAGATGTGTAAGTGTATAGGTGTAGATGTGTAGGTGTATAGGTGTAGATGTGTAAGTGTATAGGTGTAGATGTGTAGGTGTATATGTGTAGATGTGTAAGTGTATAGGTGTAGATGTGTTTAGGTGTATAGGTGTAGATGTGTAAGTCTATAGGTGTAGATGTGTTTAGGTGTATAGGTGTAGATGTGTAGGTGTATAGGTGTAGATGTGTAAGTGTATAGGTGTAGATGTGTAAGTGTATAGGTGTAGATGTGTAAGTGTATAGGTGTAGATGTGTTTAGGTGTATAGGTGTAGATGTGTAGGTGTATAGGTGTAGATGTGTAAGTGTATAGGTGTAGATGTGTAAGTGTATAGGTGTAGATGTGTATGTGTAGCTGTGTAGAAGTGTAGGTGTGTCAGTGGTGGGTGGGTGATGAACCTGAGAGTAGGTCATTCATCTGAAGAATCAACACTCTGCACCACCAACACACACAGTGCAGCAGTGCACTGAAGTTAGTTACATTTGCCAGACTGTAGTGTTACGTCAGCCTGTTACATTAGCCAAACTGTAGTGTTACATTTGTTAGAATGTAGCATAAGTATGTAAGCATATATACTCTTTTGATCCTTTGAGGGAAATTTGATTTCTGCATTTATCTCAGTCTTGAATTAGTGAAACACAGTAAACACACAGTGAAGTGAAGCACACTAACCCTGGCCAGTGGGCTGCCTGCTGCTGCGAGGGGTGAGGTGCAATGGCTAGCAGTGCTCAACCACTTCTTGCCCACATTTTTCCTATTGGTTGGGGATCGAACCATCAGCCCTTCGGTATCAAGCCCAAAGCTTACATTACGTTAGCCAGACTGTAGTGTTACGTTAGCAAGAGTGCAGTGTTACAAAAGCCGGACTGTAGTGTTACAGTAGCCAGTAACATTAGCCAGTTACATTAGCCAGAGTATAGTGTTACATTAGCCAGAGTGTAGTGTTACATTAGCCAGAGTGTAGTGTTACATTAGCTAGAGTATAGTGTTACATTAGCCAGAGTGTAGTGTTACATTAGCCAGAGTGTAGTGTTACATTAGCCAGAGAGTAGTGTTACATTAGCTAGAGTATAGTGTTACATTAGCCAGTTACATTAGCCAGAGTGTAGTGTTACATTAGCCAGAGAGTAGTGTTACATTAGCCAGAGTGTAGTGTTACATTAGCTAGAGTATAGTGTTACATTAGCCAGTTACATTGCAATAAAAGTCCAAGCTTCAAATCTACCGTGGTTTGGCCTTTTCCTTGTACTCTCATCCAACATGTCTGTCTGCTCTTTTAAAAATGACTTTATGAAGCATCTCCAACCGTCATTATGCTGCTTGTATTCTGTGAATAATGTCAAAGAGAAACACTTTCATCCCTGGACAGAGCGCTTGACAAGAACTTTAGACTTGGCTACTGCAGGCTACTTTGCCATCTCACGTCAGTGCAGATAAACACATACAGCTGTCTTTAAACTGGTCCTGCACATACTGAACTTCTGCGTAGTGGTTAACAGACAATTCCATTTATACACTGCCTTTTACAATAGTATTTTTTTCATGGTGCTTTACAGCAAGGAGCAACAGGGGCAAAGGAAAAACCCCTTTATTTTAGTTAGTCTAGGAAGAAACAGGCACAGTCTAGGCAGATCAAGGCACTAACCCAAATGCCAGGGGTCATGCAGGAAAAGTACAATCAGTAGACTACAAGTTGTCAATGGTTTTAGCTAAGCATCATAACAGTTCCAAAATACTGTCCCATAACATAACATGGTATTCAGTCCATAGGTGGTTATCAAGCATTATGGCAGGACAGTGTAGTAGTAGCCAAACAGTGTTAAAGTCAAGGAGAGAGATGGGTCGTGGGGGTGGCAATAAGGGTCCATTTTTCATTTTTTAAACACTGTCAGCACTATAAAAAATAAATAAAATATAAAATATTTGTATATTGTAGTTCTGAATGTAACTCTCTTATATTGTAATTCCGAATGTAACTCTCTTCTTGTTCATAAATACAATGTTCAGTATGAAAGTGATAACAAGGGATGTGAAAGACTTACTTGATTCTCATTGGCCAAGAGATGTGAAAGACTGATTCTCAATGGCACCACATGATGACCCAGAATGCTACATCGACAGGAAAAATGACCACTCCATTAAGACCAAAGTAATCTGTGATGCAACACTCAGAGTTACTGCCCTTGTGGCAAAGTGGCCAGGGTGGACTCATGACTCCTTTATGCTGATCTCAGGCACAGGAATAAAATTCAAGGAGGGAGAAATGGCAGATGGATGGTTGCTAGGGCTGGCTATTGGTGCAGATCCTCTGAATCAGTTTAGTTCCGATCCACGAGGTCACAATTCAGTTCGATTCACAATACACAATAACTTGTGTGAATGGCTTAGTCCACCCTTGTGACACCCTGTGGCATGTCTTTGTGGAGAGAAAAAAAGATATTTCCAGTTGTTAATCTACAACTGTGCAAAAAGCAAGATGACCTCTAAATCATTGCTTCTCAAACCAGGGGTCCACAGTGCATTGCCAGGCGGTCTGTGATAAACTTCAAAACTACAAAATCGCATCCAGCATTTAACTGAACTAATGGATGTATGCCTGTATGGTCAAACTTGTGCAATTCTGAGGGGTCCTTGGAATTTTTTCTGCTCCATGAGGGGTTCCCAGTCCCTGTATTTAAACTCACTATAACTAATTATGTTTATGAAAATATCTTTTACAGTATGTGAATGATAATTGAATTTAATCTCAATGATAATTGTATTTAATCTCAGTAATAATCAATCAAGTCCAGTCCTGTGCAAAATCATCACCTGTACCTTTATTCTATTCCGTCTCTAATTCAGTCTCTATTCTATTCAGTCTCTATTCTATTCTATTCAGCCAGAAGAAGAGGATGGCTTGGATTGTCCTGCTCCATGTAATTCTGCTGTCTCAATTAAGCAGGCCTTCATAACCCAGTGCTATATGAAGCCTCAAAGAAATATTTCTACAATAAATACAAAATGAAACGGATCTGTGCAGTGACACATTTTTATTTTATTTGTAACATCTCTTTTTAAAAATTCTAGTTTTGCTTTGGCAATGGCTAGCTTCTTTTCACCTCAAGCAGTTGCTCTTGCACGTGGTAGTGCGATGCAGGCTTTCAAAATGTCTCTCTGCAGCCTGAACTTTGTCCTCTGTATTGCCTTTCTTTGTTGAAGTCTGGAAAAGAAGTGTCTAGCATCACACTGATGAACCCAGAGAGGGATAGGTCAATCAGAATCACACTGATGAACCCAGAGAGGGACAAGTCAATAAGATGAACAGGGTACTGGACATGGACTGGACGTTTGTGTACAAGGGTACTGGAGACATGTACTAGACTAGTTTGCAAGCATGGGTAAGGGTTATGGAAGGTAGGTAAGTTAGGGGGTGGAGGCTGGATTTGGCAGTGGCAAAGTGCATACTCAAAGTGCATACTCAAAGTGCATACTCAAAGTGCATACTGTGCAGAGGGGGGTGGCAACAAAGTGTGAAGGGGGTTAAATGTTGAGGGGGCAGGGGTTGATCACCGGTGAGAGAGTGGGGTTTGGCACAGGTGCTACAATCTCAGGATTAACCAGTAAAGGTTGAGAACCACAGATGTATCTAAAACAACAGAATCAGAGACTTTGTTGGTCATGTGTGCATTGTGTGGGACTTGCGTTTGTTATGCTAGATGATGCAGTATGCAGACGCTGCAGTAGTCTACAGCACTAACTCTACACAACAGAAGGCAAAAAGTGCAGTCAACAGACTAACCTACTAACCTAGAAATCAAGAAATCTAGACGCACCCTTGCGGTAGCAAATAGTTTTGCCCAGCAGGTAAGTCTAGCCATGCACCATTGGAGCCTTAGTAGGTCTATCTTTTGTCTTACACAGGCTTAGTAAGACCAACCACAATGCTCTATAACTATGACTGATAACCACCTATAGACTGACTTGTAATTGTAGCTAATCCAGCAGCAGTGCTTTAGCTTAGCGCTGCATGAAGCCTATGCAATAGGCCTATCTTTACAGCTTATGACTATAACCATGACTGATAACCACCTATAGACTGACTACCATGTAATGTAAAAGTGGGATAACACTCTATCATGAACTATTATGAACCTTAGCTAAAACCATAGGCAACTTATAGTCTGTCATGGTTACTACTGATTGTAATTTTTCTCCATGACCCCTGGCAGTTGGGTCAGCCCCTTGAGTCGTGGATCTGCCCAAGGTTTCTTCCTAGATTAACTGAACATAAGGGAGTTTTTCCTTGCCCCTGTTGCTCTTGGGTGCTCCTTCTGTGAAGCGCCACGAGACAATACTATTGTAAAAGGCGCTGTATAAATAAAACTGAATTGAATTGAATAACGTGAAAGGGTACACTGTAATGTTACTACCATTCTCCTGTGATATCACAAACCTGTTAACATCATTGGAAAATCTGACATGAGGTCTCCAACTGGGAGTACTGAGTCAATAAATAAATATCTGTCTGGAGCTCCAGACGGGCAGAAATTAGACCTTATTTCTTGATACTGATACAGTGTAGAGAGATCCACTGCGTACATGGTACCAGCTTTGTAGTCACTTTGTTGCTTACAGGGTGACTGAAGGCTCCTTCTAACACATGCAAGATGAGACTGGCACCAATGTCAATTAAAATAGAAACCAAAACTAAATGAAACCGAAACCGCGTTTATTACCTTGTCAGTCAACATAATTCTTCAGAAATGTTCATTGCTGGTTCCTAGTCTTTGGTTTGCAAACAAATCCACATGTATTGGTGAGAATTTATGAAGTTGGTGTTCACTGGTGTTCATTGTGTTGCTAATATTGGTCTATGTTGAATTAGCTATTGATTGATGATAAAACTGATCTAAGTTAAATGACCTCACCTTCTTGTGTGATTGATGCTAATTTTGGGCTATGTTATATTAGCTTACCTTCTTGTGTGATGTCATCTGCTCTGATATTGATGCCCCCAGACACTCCTTCCACTGATGTATCCCGGAATGCTACCAATATTTTTCTTCCAGAGGATCAAGATGTGTTTGACATACCCCATTCCCAGTGGTTAGAGTGGGTTTTGGCAGGTGTGGGTCCTCAAATTTTGTCTAAAAAAAATGGACTCACCCTGTTCAGATATGATAAGTATCACACTACTTATTTGCTTGACATTTAATGTTTTCTACACTGATATGGCAATTATCTTTTACTGTGAAAACGGCATTTTTGAGATCCTTCTCTATAAACACCTTGCAATGTAACTTCTTGTTTGAGACACAGATAAATGGGTATGCTTTTATAAAATATTCATATTGTGAGATACTGGCAAATGTTGGTCTATGTGAGAACTACTGTTTGTTTGGTCTGGGCTGGGCTGGGTTTGGCAGTGGTGCTGATGCTGAAATGTAACTAGGATGCAACTTTTAATGCTACTTGGGGTGCTTGGGGCTGTGCTCTTGGCTGCTTTTGTTCCCCTAATCATGGAGAAAATATAGAATTGGGAAAGTCATACTTAGAGTGACTTCAGCTAAAATCAGCATTTATGACTGATATAGTAAATGACGGCCTGGACAGGCAGACTTTACTACTTTACGTTATATTAAACACTAAAATATGCATTGTCAAATTCATTATCAAAGCATCATATAACCACACATCCATTGGGCTACTTATTGGTTTCAATAGGCTATCAGCATTGGGCTACTTATTGGTTTCAATAGGCGATCAGCATTGGGCTACTTATTGGTTTCAATAGGCTATCAGCTAGTTCTTCAGGGTTATTTTCTTCGTGCTCTGTCAGCATTTCCAGATCAAGCTTCATTTGCATCCTATATTTCCAGATCAAGCTTCATTTGCATCCTATATTTCCAGATCAAGTTTCATTTGCATCCTATATTTCCAGATCAAGCTTCATTTGCATCCTATATTTCCAGATCAAGTTTCATTTGCATCCTATATTTCCAGATCAAGCTTCATTTGCATCCTATATTTCCAGATCAAGCTTCATTTGCATCCTATATTTCCAGATCAAGCTTCATTTGCATCCTATATTTCCAGATCAAGTTTCATTTGCATCCTATATTTCCAGATCAAGCTTCATTTGCATCCTATATTTCCAGATCAAGCTTCATTTGCATCCTATATTTCCAGATCAAGCTTCATTTGCATCCTATATTTCCAGATCAAGCTTGCCCTTGGAAATAATCTGTGATTCTTCATTTGCATCCTCTATTTTCTCCCTCCTCCATCTTTAAACAATAAACTCATGAAGACAATAACATTAGCCTACCAACCTTTTTTCCGAGTTAGGAAACCAGTATTCATGGACATTTCTTTCTGACATTTATTAATAACCAGCAATTAGACAGAAAGCAGTCTAGCCTTGTTGTTAAAGCATTTAGCAGGCACTTTTATCCAAAGCGACTTACGAACAAAGCGAATCAATTGTTCAGGGCCAGTCTCTCCTAGAGCAACTTGCCCAAGGGCACAACGGTAGCAACTGGGAATTAAGTTGGGCTCGTTGCAGTGTTCAGAGTTTTGACATTACTTTACCTTCAACTTTTAATTCCAATCCAACATCCACTTGCTTTGGCTAGAACTGCAAATTGATGTACAAGGACAATTCCTCCTAACAAAGAGAGAGGAGGACAGCCGGGTTGAAATTTGACTGTACACCATAGACTGTATATAAAACCTGTACACGCAATTTGTTGACAGCATCGCATGATTGTTGTTTGAATCTGTTTCTTTATTAATTTATCTGAGGTGCTGGTCCGCAGTACACACCACTTTAACCCCTGCCCATTCCCATCTTTACACGACCCTGCTCCAGTTTGCTGCTATGGTGCCCCAGCACTCAGACACCCTTCTGGTTGCTCCATCTAACTTGTGCATATATACATATATATATTTACATTTTCACCTTTTATTAACCCATATTTTTTTCATTTATCCTCTGCATAGATTACATATGATGGCATTACACTCAGAAACATCAGAAGCAAATTGCCTTTTTTGTTTTGGGATGTTTTAATTGGCAATTCTACCTGGCCAACTGAGATTCTCCAAAATGCAACACGGAACCATGGAGACGCACCTCCAAAGTGCAGAAGGCAAAAACACAGAGGAAAACGAGCCAGGGCATGTAACAGATTGAGGAATAGAGCTCATAAGCCTCTACTGTCTAAGTCAATGTCCAGTCTCTTGAGAACAAGATGGTTGAACTCAGGGCGAGGATACCGTTTTAAAGAGACATCAGGGACTGTAACATCCTGTGCTGTACTGAGACATGAACTTTTACTGGACTGCCCCATCATTCTGGCTTAGTTTTTCTGTTCTACTCGTTCCGACAGGACAGAGGAGCCTGGAAAATCAAAAGGTGGTAGTGTCAGCATCATGACGTACAGCAAGTGGCAATGTCACCGTTCTCTCCAAATCATACTCTCCTCATCTGGAATATATAGCAATCGTCTGTCGACTCTTCTACCTACCCTGTGAGTTCTGTAATCTTCACTGCTGTCTATATCCCTCCACAAGCCAACACAGATACTGGGTAGCCAGAGGGAATCTGCAGTGACGAAGGAGGTCAAGCACTGGATTGACCAATTGGAAGCCAGGCTACAGGATGTCCCAAGCAACGTCGACTGGGAGATATTCTGGATGACCTCTGTAGACATTCATGAGTGGACGTAAGTAGTTGCCTTACATCAGTCTGCTGACTTATTCCATCATCCCATCAGTCTGCTGACTTATTCCATCATCCCAACGGTTCAAATCTGAAGCTTCCGCAACCAGAAGCCATGGGTGAGCAAGAATGGAATGGAGACGTAAGAATGGAAACGTACCACCACTTATAAAGCAGGGCTTAGATCAGGCGATATGTTGGATTAAAGATGCTGAGCGGCTCTATCATGATAAAGTTGAAGCTGATTTCATGGAGGGGGACCCAAAACACGTGTGGAAATGACAACGAACCATCACAGGCTTTAAAAGAAAGAAAGTTTGAGTAAATCCCTTTCTGATGAACTAAATGTATTCTACGCTCGCTTTGATGTTAAAAACAAACTTGTTCAAGCTACAGTGTGTTGTGATGGTAGTGGAGATACAGCTTTCTGTGTCTCTGAGGTCGATGTGAGCAATGTCTTCAGGAAGGTTAATTGCAGATAAGCTGTCGGACTGGATGGCATTTCTAACAGGGCGTTGATCAAGAGACAGTTTCTACTTGCTTCAAGCAATTTGTTATTGTTCCTGTGCCAAAAAACAAAAGTCCAGAGAGATCAGCCATCTCAAACCTCCTGCACACCACCTTAACTCACCTCCAGTTTGCCTACAGAGCTAACAGGTCCAGAGAGATCAGCCATCTCAAACCTCCTGCACACCACCCTAACTCACCTCTAGTTTGCCTACAGAGCCAACAGGTCCAGAGAGATCAGCCATCTCAAACCTCCTGCACTCCACCACACCCACCTAACTCACCTGGAGGAGGGGAAGGGGAATTATGTGAGAATGTTGCTCAGTGACTTAGTTCAGCATTCAACACAATAGCACCCCTCACAATAGTACCCCTCACACAAAGATGAAGGCCCTGGGATTGAACACCACACTGTGTCACTGATACTTGATTTTTTCACTAACCATTCACAAGTGGTTAGAGTGTGTAACCTAGGGTTACCTAACATCTGACACATTTACATTTATGCATTTAGCAGACGCTTTTATCCAAAGCGACTTGCATTTTGTCAACTATCAATTGTTCAGTGCCAGTCTCCCCTAGAGCAACTTAGGGTTAAGTGCCTTGCTTAGGGGTACAACGGTGGCAGCTGGGATTTGAACCCACAATTTTTCAGGCTACTTGCACGCTAGCCAGGTTCCTTGTTGTTGAGAGTGTTCTAACAGGTAGCATCATCACCTGGTATGGGAACCCCACAGTCAAAGACTGTAGTACTCTGCAGAGAGTAGTATGTTTAGCTGAACGCTAATCAGAACTCAACTCCCTGCCCTGCAAGACATCTATCCCAGAAGAGTACTTCTAAGGGCCCAAAAGATTTTAAAAACCTCCCACTCCCATCTTTATATGCCCCACTCTTTATATGCCCCCACTCCTATCTTTATATGCCCCCACTCTTTATATGCCCCCCACACTTTATATGCCCCCACTCCCGTCTTTATATGCCCCCACTCTTTATATGCCCCCACTCCCGTCTTTATATGCCCCCACTCTTTATATGCCCCCACTCCCGTCTTTATATGCCCCCACTCTTTATATGCCCCCACCCCCGTCTTTATATGCCCCCACTCTTTATATGCCCCCACTCCCGTCTTTATATGCCCCCACTCTTTATATGCCCCCACTCCCGTCTTTATATGCCCCCACTCTTTATATGCCCCCACCCCCGTCTGTATATGCCCCGACTCCCATCTTTATATGCCCCCACTCCCGTCTTTATATGCCCCCACTCTTTATATGCCCCCACTCCTGTCTTTATATGCCCCCCCCACTCTTTATATGCCCCCACTCCGTCTTTATATGCCCCACTCCTATCTTTATATGCCCCCACTCCCGTCTTTATATGCCCCCACTCTTTATATGCCCCCACTCCCGTCTGTATATGCCCCCACTCCCATCTTTATATGCCCCCACTCCCGTCTTTATATGCCCCCACTCTTTATATGCCCCCACTCCCATCTTTACATGCCCCCACTCCCATCTTTACATGCCCCCACTCCCGTCTGTATATGCCCCCACTCCCATCTTTACATGCCCCCACTCCCATCTTTACATGCCCCCCACTCCCGTCTGTATATGCCCCCACTCCCATCTTTACATGCCCCCACTCCCATCTTTACATGCCCCACTCCCGTCTGTATATGCCCCCACTCCCATCTTTACATGCCCCCACTCCCGTCTGTATATGCCCCCACTCCCATCTTTACATGCCCCCACTCCCCTCTTTACATGCCCCCACTCCCGTCTGTATATGCCCCCACTCCCCTCTTTACATGCCCCCAC
>JAIFZK010000150.1:2300000-2335000 GCA_027481765.1 Tenualosa thibaudeaui | reverse complement strand
AAGAAACCTAGGTGTCATGATCGATGACCAACTGACCTTTGCAGATCACGTTGCCTCTGTGGCTCGGTCGTGCCGTTTTTCCATATTCAACATAAGGAAGATCAGGCCGTACCTAACCCAACATGCAACCCAGCTCCTGGTACAGACCCTGGTTATCTCTCGGCTTGACTACTACAATGTCCTCCTATCAGGCCTACCAGCCTGTGCGGTGAGACCGCTACAGATGATCCAGAATGTAGCTGCACGTCTGGTCTTTAACCAGCCAAAAAGGGTACACATCACACCTCTGTTCATTGAACTTCACTGGTTACCCTTGGCTGCTCGCATTAAATTCAAGGCACTTATGGTGGCCTACAGGGTGAATGATGGCTCTGCTCCCATCTACCTGAATTCTCTCCTGAAGCCCTGTGTCACCCGACGACCGCTTCGCTCCTCTAAGGAACGTTTTCTAGCACGGCCAACACCTTGTGCAGGTCAGTCCAGACTCTTCTCATATCTGAACTCCCAAGTGTTACCAGATCAACTGATACCCTCTCCACCTTCAAGAAACTCGTGAAGACCCAGCTCTTCCAAGAATATCTCCTGGCGTTAATTTTGAGAATGCACTTAACAATTACATTTCTCTGCACTATTGCACTTTCAACTTAAAATAGTACAGTTTCTATGTTAGCAATATGCACTCCTTGTTAGTTCTTTCATTTAGTTGTAGCTTGAATATTATAGTCTTTTGTAAGTCGCTTTGGATAAAAGCATCTCCTAAATGCCTAAATGTAAATGTAAATGTAGAACTGCATAGAACTGCACAACTGCATATAATGTGAAAAGAGCAAGAAATGTGTCAACCGTATGGCCAGAAAAGACCCATGGTGTGCTAATTGTATTTACAGTTTTTAGAGACAAACCATCATCAATTTCAATTGCAATTGGAGAAGGTGATAGGTGTTGACAACAGACTGATGATGGTTTGTTGTTTGTTGTTAGCAGCTGGAAAGAACTGTAGGACCATGTATCTGCAACAATTCCTGGAGAATTTGAATAAAACATTCATTAGCTAATGTAAAATGACTTTTTTGCACACATTACTGTAAACATTCACACAAATATAATGTAAAGTAAATGTAAAGTCTAAACTGTAATGTAAACAGAATCAGGGTTTTGAAGTCAATGTCCATGAAGTCATGGATTTGAAAAACATGAAAATTATTGTACTTTGTATTTTGAGTCAGATTGTCTGTGTTTTTAGTATTTGGAAATGTAGTGTTTTGTTAATAGAATGTGGCTCTGACAAGAAAATTGCTATGTTACATATTGAAGTGTTGTAGGTAAATGCTTGTTAGCAATGGAAAAAAATCTACATAACTAGTGACAAAAAAAAAAAAACGTGGTCGCATAGTGGTTAAGGAACCTGGCTAGCGTGCTAGTAGCCTCGACATTGTGGGTTTGAATCCCAGCTGAAGGCCATCATAAGTGCCTTGAATTTAATGCGAGCTGCCAAGGGAACCAGTGAAGTTCAATGAACTGAGGTGTGACGTGTGCTCTTTTTAGCTGGTTAAAGACCAGACGTGCAGCTGCATTCTGGATCATCTGTAGCGGTCTCACTGCACAGGCTGGTAGGCCTGATAGGAGGACATTGCAGTAGTCAAGCCGAAAGATAACCAGGGTCTGTACCAGGAGCTGGGTTACATGTTGGGTTAGGTACGGCCTGATCTTCCTTATGTTGAATAGGGAAAAGCGGCACGACCGAGCCACAGAGGTAACGTGATCTGCAAAGGTCAGTTGGTCATCGATCATGACACCTAGGTTTCTTGCCACTTTGGTGGGAGAAACAGACAGGGAGTCGGTCTTGATGCTGATAACGTGATGTATGGCTTGTTTGGCTGGGAGGACCAGCAGTTCAGTTTTTGAGAGATTTAGTTGGAGGTGGTGTCCTTTCATCCATGCAGATATATCAGAGAGACAGTCCGAGATCCGTGTTGACACCGTGGAGTCATCAGGCGGAAAGGACAGATAGAGCTGGGTATCATCAGCATAGCAGTGGTACGAGAAGCCATGGGAATGAATAACTGAGCCCAGTGAGGTGATGTACAGGGCAAAGAGAAGGGGCCCCAGCACAGATCCTTGGGGTACTCCTGTGGTGAGTTGGTGAAGTGCCGATGTCTGTCCTAGCCATGAGACACTGAACGACCGTCCAGTAAGATAGGACTTGATCCAAGCAGGAGCTCAGCGTAGATCAGAGTGACTCTGTGGCATCATCAACCTCAAAAGAAGAGAAGCTTCTAGACGCCACCAAGGAGGAAAAGTGAGTGGGAGATAGATTCCGTAGATTACGACGGACCGAGACAGTGGGAGTAGGAGCACATGGTTGCCGACAAAGGGAAACTTTGAACTGAATAAAGTAATGGTCAGATAGATGTAGAGGGGTAACTGTCTGCAATGTAGCGGCGCACTTCCTGGTGAAAATTAGATCAAGTTCTTTACCAGCTTTGTGAGTTGGAGGACTGCAAACCCGCTATAGCTCAAAGGAGTCCTTCAGCGATAGGAATTCTGCAGAACCTGGATTGTCTAAGTGGATGTTCATATCACCGAGAACAAGGGTGGGACGGTCATGCTCAGGGATAGAAGAAAGCAGAGTGTCAAATTCTTCTAGGAAATCCCCCATTTGACCTGGAGGGCGATAGATAACACACAGATATATTTTGCCCGGTGCCGTTACCAAGATGGCATGGTATTCAAAGGAGCTGTATGTGACAGATGGTACCAGTTGGGTATATTTCCATTTGTCTGATATTAGCAGCCCCATACCACCCCCTCTCCTGGATGGGCATGAGGTGTGGGAAAAAGCATAGTTGGTGGAGAGTGCAGCAGGAGTGGCAGTGTTTTCTGATTTGATCCAGGTCTCTGTGAGAGCCAGGATGTCCAGAGAAAGATGGTTTGCATAAGCCGAAATGAAGTCTGCTTTGTTCACCGCAGACTGACAGTTCCCACAGACCTACAGTGAATGAGTTGTTCGTGGATGAGGGGACATGATGTCTAGAGCGGAGGTTTGCAAGGATCCGTTTCCTTTTGTAGAAGCGGAATCTGCGGCGACTGGAGACAACTGGAATGTGAGAGACTGTTTACATGCTCTATTACATGCTGTAGTGTAGGTCTATTACATGCTGTAGTGTAGGTCTATTACTAGCTGTAGTGTAGGTCTATTACAAGCTGTAGTGTAGGTCTATTACATGCTGTAGTGTAGGTCTATTACATGCTGTAGTGTAGGTCTATTACTAGCTGTAGTGTAGGTCTATTACAAGCTGTAGTGTAGGTCTATTACATGCTGTAGTGTAGGTCTATTACATGCTGTAGTGTAGGTCTATTACTAGCTGTAGTGTAGGTCTATTACATGCTGAAGTGTAAGTTTATTCCAGGTTTACCAATGTCTGTCTGATTGGCCAGCACTCACATGTCAGTTTGTAGTGTGTGTGTGTGTTAGCCCAGTGCTCACACATCTATTTGTAGTGTGTGTGTTTGTGTGTGGTCACATGAATGTGTGTGTGTGTGTTTGTGCACTTTTGCATGCATGTTTGTGGTGTGTGTGTGTGTGTGTGTGTGTGTGTGTGCACTGGCATGCAGGGGCGCAGATAGGATTTTTGAACTGGGGGGGTCAAAACTGTCAGCACCCCCAATCACAATTTTAACACTAGCATAATATCCACAGGCTACCCTAGAAATGCATCTCTTCTTACTTTATTATCTGCTCCCAAAGACTTTGCCCCCTATTACAAATGAGGCTATCAGAAATTGTAAGGTTAACCGGGATGTAAGGCACAGATTACTTACATTGTTTGTTTTTTGAAAAAAGCCGTAATGGTGTTTTGCTTTTTCAACTTTTTCATAACTCTGGCAATGTGGTGGTGACTAATAATTGAGCTCCTTCTAGCAGCACCTGCGTTTTCTAAGGGGTCCTGCCTCATTGGTGACTGTCAATGGTACCTGTCAATGGTCAGTGGTATTACCACTACAAGTTTCACAAGCACCAATGAGGCAGCTCCTACGTTTCAGGACCCCTTAACATGAACGAAAACACAAGTGCTGAGCCTGCTAGGAGCTCGATGGTAACGGTAAAAAAAAGCATATGTTTTCATGTAAGGTATGTCAAATAAAACGTTTTAGACCCTAAAACAGCAGTCTGAGTTATTAGACTCGGATCGAGGGGGACGGATTGAGGTCACTCTGAATCTCATCTGCACCCATGTTGGCATGTGTGTGTGCATATATATGTGTGTGTGCATATATATATGTGTGTGTGCATATATATGTGTGTGTGCATATATATGTGTGTGTGCATATATATGTGTGTGTGCATGTGCACATATATGTGTATCTGTACATATATGTGAGCACATTTGTATATGTGTGTGTGTGTATATGTGTGCATATATGTGTGTGTGTGTTATATATGTATGTGAGTGTATGTGTGTGTATGTTTGCATATATGTGTGTATCTGTATGTGTTTGTGTGTGTGTGTGTGCATATATGTGTGTATCTGTATGTGTTTGTGTGTGTGTGTGTGCATATATGTGTGTATCTGTATGTGTGTGTGTGTGTGCATATATGTGTGTATCTGTATGTGTTTGTATGTTTGCATATATGTGTGTATCTGTATGTGTGTGTGTGTGTGTGTGTGCATATATGTGTGTATCTGTATGTGTGTGTGTGTGTGTGTGTGTGTGTGTGTGCATATATGTGTGTATCTGTATGTGTGTGTGTGTGTGTGTGTGTGCATATATATATACTTTGCCTTACAGAAACCTGGCTAAAACCTGATGGACTTAAATGACCACAAACCACATCATTCTGGCTGTGGAGGCTGAGTAGCCACAATTCACAACTCAAATTTCATTATGGCCCCCAAGCTTGATTATATTTTGAAATCTTTTAAGGTTCTTGTCCCTAACTTGATTCATCCAGATAGGAATTGTGCTAAACCACTAAAATTGACCTAAACTTTATATAGACCTCCAGGCCCCTATACTAAATTCTTATCAGAATTCTCTGACTTCCTGTCCTCTCTAGTTATTAAAACAGAAAATATAATTATATTAGGTGATTTCAATGCCCACATAGATGTTGCAAATGATACCCTGGCAACTGCGTTCCAATGTTTATTTGCCAAAATATAAATACACCTACACATCAAGATAACCACACCATTGATCTTGTACTAAGATATGGAGTAAAAATAGAACAACTTACTACAGATGATTTTATAGCAAAGATTCCCTCTCCTCGACCCTTTACTGTCCCAATACAGGATTATAAGGCTCCTAGATTATAAGGCTCCTAGATTAGAAGGCTGCTAGATTAGAAGGCTCTACTCCAAGCCCAACCCAAGTTGATCAATTAACTGATAACTTTGTAAATGTACTATACTCCACATTCAACACCATTGCACCACTTAAAAAGAAAACTAGAAAACAAGAAAAAATTGCAAACAAGCTGCGCATAGACTTGAAAGGAAATGTATGCCACTAAACTTGAAGTGTTCCACCTTGCTTGGAAAAATAGCTTGGCATCCCTAGGCCAACCATAGGCATCAAAGACTCTACATTAGACAGGTTCAAATTGTACCTCTTTGGTCGCTACCAGTTTGTACATGCTCATGATGAGTCATCAGCCCACACCAAAGTCTGGTGTACCCCAAGGCTCAGTGCTAGGGCCCCTGTTATTCTCCTTCTACTTGTTACCTTTGGGATCTGTTATAAGTAAAAATTACATTAATTCAATTCAATTCCATGTTATTTACCCAGCGCCTTTTACAATAGTATTGTCTCAGCGCTTTACAGCAAGGATCACCCAAGAGACACAGGGGCAGGAAAAACTCCCTTATGTTTAGTTAATCTAGGAAGAAACCTTGGGCAGATCCACAACTCAAGTGGCTGACCCAACTGACAGGGGTCATACAGGAAAATTCCATTACACAGGGGCAGGGGCAGGAAAAACTCCCTTATGTTTAGTTAATCTAGGAAGAAACCTTGGGCAGATCCACAACTCAAGGGGCTGACCCAACTGACAGGGGTCATACAGGAAAATTCCACTCCTATGCGGAAGACAGCCAGCGTTACCTTTCCATGAAGCCTAACGTCTATATGCCAATAACTAAAACACTGCTTGATCCCTGCCTCCAAGACATTAAAACCTGGATGACTAATAATTTCCTATGTTTAAAATCTGATAAAACTGAAGGTATGATGATCAGCCCTAAACAGCTAAACAACATTCTATCTCATCATCAAAACTTACTCAGTGGCCTTTCACTGTCATGTAGCACAAAAGTTAAAGACAGGGTAATTACTGAGCTCTCACCTCTAAATAGTCATGTAAAATACATTTCAAAAACATATTTTTTTTCACCTACGAAATATTGCTAAGGCTGGAAAGTTCCTCTTTTGAGGATGCTAAAAAATGAATCCATGCATTTATTACCTCCAGGCTCGATTATTGTAATGCTCTGTTCTCTGGGTGTAGTACAGCCTGAATGTCAAATATTTTTGTCCTGTAAATGCTTCTGAAAAAAAAAATCTTATATTTGTGGACTAGATAAAAAAAGTAAAAAAAAACACAACTGCCACGCACTCTGGAGAGGTAAGAGACTGTCTTGAACAAATTCAAAATTAGCCTCAAGTAAAAGAAGGACTGGGTTTACATGCACTTCATCCTCTGACCCCGTGTTGATAATATTCAAAATACGTTGTTTACACGCATACAAAGCTGGCACTCCATATCCCATCATATTTGGGATCCAGAAGTCTGGTGCAGTGCAATGGACAGTGACTGTGACTGAATGAGTCTCACTCACTCAAGCTCACTCATACAGACAGGCAATGCTGAGCGTGGTACAACACCGGTTACAGTTGCAATAAAAGGTTGAAAATCAGTTGCTGTGTGGTGGAAATGAGGGAAGTGAATCACTGTTATGTTTGAGTCTCACAGTCGAGGCCAAACTCACTCCTTTGACACACAAGACTGTAGCCTCTATACAGACCTCTATGGGTGATGCATATGGTCAAGACTGTAGTCTCTAATCAGACCTCTATGGGTGATGCATATGGTCAAGACTGTAGTCTCTAATCAGACCTCTATGGGTGATGCATATGGTCAAGACTGTAGTCTCTATTCAGACCTCTATGGGTGATGCATATGGTCAAGACTGTAGCCTCTATTCAGACCTCTATGGGTGATGCATATGGTCAAGACTGTAGTCTCTATTCAGACCTCTATGGGTGATGCATATGGTCAAGACTGTAGCCTCTATACAGACCTCTATGGGTGATGCATATGGTCAAGACTGTAGCCTCTATTCAGACCTCTATGGGTGATGCATATGGTCAAGACTGTAGCCTCTATTCAGACCTCTATGGGTGATGCATATGGTCAAGACTGTAGCCTCTATTCAGACCTCTATGGGTGATGCATATGGTCAAGACTGTAGCCTCTATTCAGACCTCTATGGGTGATGCATATGGTCAAGACTGTAGTCTCTAATCAGACCTCTATGGGTGATGCATATGGTCAAGACTGTAGCCTCTATTCAGACCTCTATGGGTGATGCATATGGTCAAGACTGTAGCCTCTATTCAGACCTCTATGGGTGATGCATATGGTCAAGACTGTAGCCTCTATTCAGACCTCTATGGGTGATGCATATGGTCAAGACTGTAGCCTCTATTCAGACCTCTATGGGTGATGCATATGGTCAAGACTGTAGCCTCTATTCAGACCTCTATGGGTGATGCATATGGTCAAGACTGTAGCCTCTATTCAGACCTCTATGGGTGATGCATATGGTCAAGACTGTAGCCTCTATTCAGACCTCTATGGGTGATGCATATGGTCAAGACTGTAGCCTCTATTCAGACCTCTATGGGTGATGCATGTGGTTTTCTGTCTGATGGCCTACAGTGTGTTGTTTGCACTTTCATGGAAAATTGTCATTCATATGGTAGCCTCGTAGCCTCGTCACCAGCATTTTTTAAAGAAAATAATTTAGTATATAAAACAAAATGTGGACTACAAAAAAGGTGTCTTTTTTCTTTTTCCCAAAGATAAGTGTTGTCTTATTTTCAGGATCATCTTATACTCAGGCCAATACAGTAAAACAGGCCAATACAGTTATACCTGTATCAAAAACCTACTGCAAATACAAAATGACGCGGCCCAAACACTCACTAGGACTAAAACATATTAACATACATCACCTATCCTTGTTTCCTTACATTGGCTCCATATTAAAAGTTGAATCAATTTTAAAATACTCCTCCTAACCTGTAAAGCCCTCAATGGCCATGCTCCACCATAATATATGAAAGACTTCCTTGTTGCCACACTCCTAGAACCCAGAAGATCCCAGAATGCTGGTCTTCTTGCAATGCCTGAGAATATCAAAATCTACGATAGGAGTCTTTTGCCCTCTTGTGGAATAAGAAATAACACAAATAACACATATGATCGGTGACATGTGAGCCTGGCCTTTTCATTTGCTTCCTCCTTGTGGTGTCCATCTACACCACAATCATCTCTGATGAGTGTCATCCCTGCCACCTTCTGACAGACTCCTGTCACCTTCCCCTCCTGAATGAGTATTGTCTAGGGCCCCAAGGGTTAGACTTGAGCCCATAGAGTTCTAGTTAGGACAGAGAGTGTGTGTGTGTGTGTGTGTGTGTGTGTGTGTGTGTGTGTGTGAGTGTGTGTGTGTGTGTGTGAGTGTGTGTGTGTGTGTGTGTGTGTGTGTGTGTGTGTGTGTGTGTGTGTGTGTGTGTGTGTGTGTGTGTGTGTGTGTGTGTGTGTGTGTGTGTGTGAGTGTGAGTGTGTGTGTGTGTGTGTGTGTGTGTGTGTGTGTGTGTGTGTGTGTGTGTGTGTGTGTGTGTGTGTGTGTGTGTGTGTGTGTGTGTGTGTGTGTGTGTGTGTGTGTGTGTGTGTGAGTGTGTGTGTGTGTGTGTGTGTGTGTGTGTGTGTGTGTGTGTGACTTACGTTCTGCTTGCCCATGATGTTGTGGAAGGGTAGTTCTGGGCTCCAGCTGTGTGAGAGTGAAGATGAGTGTGTGTGCTCTCCATCTGCATCCGACTGTGTCTGCGTGTGTGTGTTTGTGTGTGTCTGCGTGTGTGTGTTTGTTTGTGTCTGTCTGTTTCTGTT
The DNA here is from genome assembly GCA_027481765.1 of Tenualosa thibaudeaui. NCBI lineage: Eukaryota > Metazoa > Chordata > Actinopteri > Clupeiformes > Clupeidae > Tenualosa > Tenualosa thibaudeaui. The sequence continues at coordinate 2,325,825 of JAIFZK010000150.1, read as the reverse complement.
TTTATAAGTGTGTGTGTGCTCTCCATCTGAATCCAACTGTGTCTGTGTGTGTGTGTTTGTGTGTGTTTGTGTGTTTTTGTTTCTGTGTGTGTGTGTGGGCTCCCTGTCTTTGTCAAACTGTGTCTGTGAGTTTGTGTGCATGTGGGGGCTGGTGGGTGGGGGCTGGTGACTTGGGGAGTCATCAGGGGCAGCAGGGGCGGGGCTTTCTTCAGGCTGACGAATCAGAAAGGTCTGAATGTTGTGTCGTCGTAGAAACTCATTCCTCTCAGCACCGTGGCCCTCCTCCACCTCATAATGACCATTGAGACAGTCCAGTGCTGCTTTCGAGATGTGAATTCTCCTGCACACACACACACACACACACACACACACACACACACACACACGTTAAAGTGTAATTCTAGAGTGATTTGATAACAGCGTCATTTTCAGCATGACGAGTCCAGCATGAGCCCAGCATGAGTCCAGCATGAGTCCAGCAGTAGTCCAGCACCCCTCGAGAGCTAGATTATGGTGATTAGATTATGGTGATAAAGGTGTGTTAGGGTTAGGGTTAGGGTATGAAAGGTGTGTTAGGGTTAGGGTTAGGGTATGAAAGGTGTGTTAGGGTTAGGGTTAGGGTTAGGCTATGAACATATGATTCAATGATATAATATTGTAGTTCAGTTGTACATACATAGGCACACACACACAAATGCAGTTGTACATGCACACACAAACACAATCACACACACAAACACACACACACAGGCATGCAGGGACCCACACGGACATACAAACACACATAGACCTTTTCAATTTTACAAAAAGGCTATGACCATTTGCCTACAGGTGGATTTATCGTTGTGATCGATCAATGTTGGTCCATTTCACAGAATAAAGGCCTGAATGGCCATGGCTGGAACAAGCAAAAATCTCTCTTCATCAGACTGTAATTCTGGATATTCTGACTCTCACCTGGATCAAACCAGAGAACAATGCCACCCCTACTGCTCTCTCCACCAAGTATGCATTTTCCCACACCTCACATCCAGACAGAAGAGGGGCATTTTCCCACACCTCACATCCAGACGGAAGAGGGGCATTTTCCCACACCTCACATCCAGACGGAAGAGGGGTGGTGCAGGGTTCTTAATATCTGACGAATGGAAATACACTCAACTGGTACCATCTGTCACATACAGCTCCTCTGAATACCATGCCATGTTGGTAACAGCATCAGTCAAAATATATCTGTTTGTCATCTATCATCCTCCAGGTCAAATGGGTGATTTCCTCGAGGAACTCGCCACTCTGCTTTCTTCTATCCCTGAGCATGACTGTCACATGCTTGTCCTTGGTGATATAAACTTCCACTTAGATAATCCAGTCTCTGCAGACTTCCTATCTCTGATGGACTCCTTGAGCTACAACGGGTTTGCAGTCCTCCAACTCACAAAGCTGGTAAGGAACTTGATCTTGTTCTTACCAGGCACTGTGCCACTACTTGGCTGACTGTTACTCCTCTACATCTATCTGACCACTACTTTATCCAGTTCAACATTTATCTCCGTCAGCAACCATCTGCACCTACTCCCACAGTGTCTTTTCATCGCAATCTCCGAAAATGATCTCTCATTCATTGTTCCTCCTTGGTGGCGTCTGCTCTTCCACCGTCCAGAAGTTTTTCTTCTCTTGAGATTGATGATGTCACAGAGTCACTCTGTTCTACGCTGGGCTCCTGCTTGGATCACCTCTACCAGACCTGCTTGATCCACTCAGTCTGCGTGGCTTAATGACTCACTTCGTTTGATGCGCACTAACCTCAGAGCTGCTGAGAGGAAATGGCACAAAACTAATAATTCAGCCGATCTAACACATTTCCAGGCTCTGCTATCATCCTTCCCATCCAGTGTCACTTCTGCAAAATATGCTTTTTACCATGACAAGATTCAATGCCACTGACACCAAGAAACTCTTCTACATCTTTAAATCTCTACCTCAAATCTCACCTTCTGCAACTAACCTCACAGCTGACACTTTTGCTGCATTTTTTACTAACAAAGTTGCAGCAATCAGTAGTCAGTTCTCCAACCCATCTATACAGACCCTGTCTTACCCTGCTTCACAGGTTCCTCCTCTGAGTTTTTCTAAACCAACTGCCTCCTTTTCTCCATTCACTCCTCTCTCAGAGGGCGAGGTGTCTAAGCTTCTCACAGACAGCCATCCTACTTCTTGTCCTCTGGACCCTATTCCAACAACCCTCCTACAGGCCATAGCCCCTACCATTGCAGCCACACGTCATCAATACTTCACTAACTAGGGGTACATTTCCCACCACCTTCAAACAAGCCCAGGTAACACTGCTGCTCAAAAAAACATCCCTCCTTCCCACTCAAGTGGAGAACTACCGGGCTGTCTCTCCTCTTCCTTTCCTTCCAAAGCTACTGAATGAGCTGTCTTCAGACAGGTCACAGGATTTCTCTCTCAGCACAACCTCCTTGACTCCTACCAATCTGACTTCAAAAGTATCCACTCCACTGAAACGGCGCTTCTGTCTGTGACGGAAGCATTAAAAGAGACCAGAGCGACAGGTCAATCCTCCACTCCCATGGCTTCTCCTCTCACTGCCATGCAGATGATCCCCAGCTCTACCTGTCCTTTCTTCCTGGTGACACGGTCTAAGTTCTATGTCACCCACCGACCACTTCGCTCCTCTAAGGAACGTTATCTAGCACGGCCAACACCTCACGCAGACTCTTTTCATGCGTTGTTCCATGCTGGAGGATTAACCTTCCAAGTGCTACCAGATCAACAGATACCCTCTCCACCTTCAAAAAACTCTTGAAGACCCAACTCTTCCAAGAATATCTCCTGGCTTGGATTTCTGAATACCAGGAATGCACTTAACCTCTTATTCTTTTTATTAATCTCTCTCTATACAGCACTTTTATTACAGTATTGCACTTTCAACTTAAAATACTACAAATTTTATGTTAGCAATATGCACTCTTTTACTCTGTGCTGTTGCTTGAATGTTTATCCTCTTTTGTAAGTCACTTTGGATAAATGTGTCTGCTAAATGCATAAATGTGCATGTTATTAAAAGAATGATTTTCACATAAAGTATGAAGATTTGAGTTCATTAGGCTGTGCGTTTTCCTACACTTGTTAGACAATGCAGAACATAAGAATTATCCCTCAGCATCTAAAGTCCACTCAACCCCTAAGTCTATAGCCTAAAAGTTCAAGTGCAAGTTCAATTGCAAATGAAGATGGCATCTACTCAGGGGAAAAAAGACTCATAAGACAAGATAAACTGGCTATGTGCCACTAATTCACTGACAGTGTCTTCCACGGGTCAATCCAGAATATTTTCTGTTGGGGAATGACCTTCCAAGTGCTACCAGAGCAACAGATAACTTCAAGAACTTTTTAAAGACCCAGCTCTTCCAATAATATCTCCTGGCATAACATTTCTTAAAGGCATAACATTTCTGAATACCAGGAATGCACTTACAATGCACCTCCCACTCTCCCTAAACTGGACTCTTATGCTATTACACTCCTGCACTTTCATCTCAAAATACTGCAAATTTCATGTTAGCAATATGTCTCAGTTAGTTTTTAACTGAAGCGTCTGCTAAATGCATAAATGTAGAGAAAGTAACCTAATCATATGTGCGCGAGTATCAGAGGGCCCAACCACCAGAGGTGGTGTCCCATAGTTGCATTTGAGTCCTTTTCTGTGAATGTTTCAGGCAGTGGAGTTGACATTGTTTTTTATGGGTGTTTCAGTCCAGCTGTTGATGTATTAGACAATAGCCTGGGCCTAGAGAAGCCTACAGATTATAGATTAAATTACCTCTGTTGTAGACTATGTTTTCACTGCATGGTCCCTCAAAACTGAACTATAAGTCACAAATGGTTTGGCACTTTTCTGGAGTGCTAGTGCCTTAGTTTATACCTTCATCATCATCCAGAAACCTATGAATCAAAGCAAGCTCAGGCATGGATTCCAGGATATGATAACAATGTGTTAAAAGTGAGCATTTTATAGGGAGGGATTGCAATACTGTACATTTGTACTCTGTTGAGTTTTATGAAGCATGAAAATACTCTGATTGTTTTGTTCTAGTGCCTCTGTAGCCCCATTGGAAATGCATGTAATAACAATTAAGCTAGTTATACAGAGCAAAAATGTGACATTTGTTATAGAAGCGCAAAGCCCACATGCAGGTTGGTGTACCACGCATAAACTGTAATTTCATATTAGTGCAGAGTAGCATAGCATATTAGTGTTGTGTAGCGTAGCATATTAATGTAGTGTAACATACCATATTAGTGTAGTGTAGCATAGCATATTAGTGTAGTATAGTGTAGCGTAGCACATTATTGTACTGAAGTGAGCATAGTATATTAGAGTAGTATAGCATAGCATATTTCTGTAGTGTAGTGTAGCGTAGCATATACGTGTAGTGTAGCATAGGAGCTGAAAGAGTCTGTTGCCTGAATGAGAGGAGTCCCTGAGAATGCTGCGCGCCCGGCATAGACATCTCTTCTTGTGGACGTCCTCAGTAGCAGGGAGTGGAGTCCCTGTGATGCGTTGGGCGGTTTTCATTACCCGTTGCAGTGACTTGCGGTCAGCAACAGAGGAGTCCCCATACCACACTGTTACACAGTTGGTCAAGATGCTCTCTATCGCACAGCGGTAGAAGTTCCCCAGGATGTCAGCAGACAGGTGGTTCTTCTTCAGTGTTCTTAAGAAGAAGAGGCGCTGATGGGCCTTCTTGACTAGGTTGGAGGTGTTGATTGACCAGGACAGGTTCTCTGAGATGTAGGACCCCAGGAATTTGAAGCTGGAGACACATTCAACAGCCATGCCGTTGATATGGATGGGGTCATGAGTGTCTCCCTTCTTCCTCCTGAAGTCCACAATGAGCTCCTTGGTTTTGCTCGTGTTCAAGAGCAGGTTGTTGTCAGCACACCATGCAGCTAAGTGCTGCACCTCTGCCCTGTAGTCAGACTCATCATTGCCACTGATGAGTCCAATCACCTTGGTGTCATCTGCAAACTTTATGATGGAGTTGGATCCATACATAGGCCTGCAGTCATGGGTGAAGAGGGAGTAGTGGAGTGTTCCTCCACCTTTAGCTTGTAGTCATGCTTGGTCTTCTTGGTCTGCCCTGGATGTACTATACGTCTGTCAATCACCTGATCTAAAGGCTTTGTTGCGTACCTTCAGCAGAAGCCGTACTTCCTTGTTGAACCATGGCTTCTGATTTGGGTATGTGGTGATCAGGCCATTACAAGACCATACTTCAGAATTACTAGACCATAGAGCACTTTATAACTTAGAGACTTTATGGACACACACACATAGACCCACGCACAGACACACACACACACACACAGACGTACCCTGGTATGCCTCCTGATTCCAGCTTGTTGGCGATATCCACGTCCCAGGACCAAACATCAAACTGCCACTTTCTCAGACCTAGAACCCCGCAGAGCACTGAGCCAGAATGGATCCCAATACGCATGTCAACGCCATGTTGAGTACGGGAACGGACATACCTGCAACACACACACACACAAATATGCATATCAAAAAAATGCTGAGTGCGGAAATGAACATACCTACAACATACACACACACACGCACACACACATACACACACAAATATCAACGTCAAGCTGAGTGTGGGAAAAGACATACAGTATCTGCAACACAAATAGCTGATAACCCTAGGTTAATCTGATAACCCTAGCTGATAGACAATCAGAAAAAAACAACTGAAATTATTGGGTAAACACTTCTATCAAAAATGTAAAACGCATCTGATTATGGACATTTTCTTAAAATCAAATAATCATTTTCATATTGTGATGGAACGTTTATGGGTGCCAATCAAATACCAACTATGTAAGAGGCATGATGACCCATTAAGACACTAGTTTTTTTTCTGAATGTTTAAACACTAACGATGACTCTTTTGGCACAATTTCTGAAAGTATTGCAAGGATCCCAGGCTAGTAAGACATGATCCCTGGCTAGTAAGACATGATCCCAGGCTAGTAAGACATGATCCCTGGCTAATAAGACATGTTGACCTTGTAAGATTGACCATGGTGTCAGCTACATAAACATAGTTAGTGATGGGGCTGTTAAATCATCACTCCTCATGGGTCTTTTGGGAGGGTCTGCCTCTGCTGTTGCTCCCAGTTGTGAGGCATGGCAGCCACTGACCATCCCTGCAGTGGTGCTGGGTTGCCATGCATCATACCTTAGTTATGCTGCTATAGCCTAGTGCCGCCACAAAAGCTTCATGTGTCATTCCGTACAACTCTCTCTCTCTCTCTCTCAATATTTGTGTATATATATATGTACATATATACATATATACACATATATGTACGTCCAAATTACACATTTGCTCTCTGATGTGTGAGCCTGGCCTAATTCACTTTCTTCCTCTGTCCACAATTATCTCTGCTGAGTGTCATCCCTGCCTGATTCCGGCGGACTCCTCTCACCTTCCCCTCCTGAGTGGACTACAACCAACACTACGGGATGTCAGGCCCATGTCAGGACCGACTCTCCATTATAGAGTCCCCTCCTGGACGCCCATGCTAGGCCCGACTCCCCTTCCTTGAGGCTCTGTGATTGACCCCCCCTCACAATGGCACTGTCAAATGGACCCTTATTGTTACCCCCATGACCCATCTCACTCCTTTGAGTTTGTCACTATGTCTGGCCGCTGCTACATTGTCCAGTCATAATTCCTGATAACCAGGTACCGTGTAATGTAAAGTGGGATACTACTCTATTATGAACTATTATGAACCTTAGCTAAAACCATAGGCAACTTGTAGTTTGTCATGGTAACTACTGATTGTAATTTTTCTGCATGACCCCTGGCAGTTGGGTCAGCCCCTTGAGTCGTGGATCTGCCCAAGGTTTCTTCCTAGATTAACTGAACATAAGGGAGTTTTTCCTTGCCCCTGTTGCTCTTGGGTGCTCCTTCTGTGAAGCGCCACGAGACAATACTATTGCAAAAGGTGCTGTATAAATAAAACTGAATTGATTTGAATTGAACTGAAAACAAATGAAGTGATTTTCTAAAAGTTTTACTAAAAACGAAAGCATTTGAGTGTTTTTCAATTCTGTTAAATATATGTATTAAATATAAGTCTGCCTTGATATAAGAAATAAGCTATATAAATAAAGATTGCCTTGCCTTGCCTTAACATATGTAATAGTCTAATAGCACAACCAATACTTTACACTCATGTTGTAATGCATTTTTTGCTGAACTGTAAACACTACACACTGCACAGCAGGTTTTCAGCAAAACTATTAACATCTCATAAGATCACTGCTTTTAGACTCAGTTTGCAATTTGAAAAAATGTACACATTGGTGTCTTCTACTCACACTATTCTGACAACTGCCTTCCTACATTGACACGTCAAACATGATAATTAGTTCACTCAACATTCATACCTTTATTACTACAAAAAAAAATGTAATCATTTGGTTTGGAATACAATACATGATACTACTGGACAGAGAGTGAAAGAGTGTAAGAATTAGAGGAGAAGTGAAGTGAAGAAGTGAGGAGTAGAGGAAGAGGTAGAGGAAGAGGTGAAGAAGTAAGGAAGTGAGGAAGAGGTGAAGAATAAGCAGGAGAAGAAGAGGTGAATAATAAGGAGGAGAAGAAGAGGTGAAGACATGAGGAGTAGAGGAAGAAGGACCATGAACTATTTCTATTGAGGTTATGATCCTTACTTATGAGCATTACAAAGCTGTAATCTACTGAAAGCTGTAAACTACTGAAAGCTGTAATCTATTGAAAGATGTAAACTACTGAAAGCTGTAATCTACTGAAAGCTGCAAACTACTGAAAGCTGTAATCTACTAAAAGATGTAATCTACTGAAAGCTGTAAACTACTGAAAGCTGTAATCTACTGAAAACTGTAAACTACTGAAAGCTGTAATCTACTGAAAGATGTAAACTACTGAAAGCTGTAAACTACTGAAAGCTGTAATCTACTGAAAGCTGTAAGATACTGAAAACTGTAAACTGCTGAAAACTGTAAACTACTGAAAGCTGTAATCTACTGAAAGCTGTAAGATACTGAAAGCTGTAAGAAACTGAAAACTGTAAACTACTGAAAACTGATATGCCCAGCGCAGAGTAAGCAAAAGCCAAATGTGTTCCATTTTTACTTTCAGTGAACAGTTGGTGCTTGTGCACTTATTAATAATATGGCTTGTGTGTACTGTTGTGTACAAAAATACAATATTTAAAAGAGTGTGAACAGTTAAGTAAAAAGTGTGACATTTTGCTGGTAGGTGGAAGGTTTTGTGAGAGTGTGTGTGTGGGTGTAGAGCTCTGCAAATAGTTTAAAGAATTGTGCCAAGCAATCAGAAAACAAAACTAAGACAATGACTGTAAATGTAGCAAAACCAGCAATATTTTGAATAAAGGACATTAGTGTGGAAGTAGTGATTTGAACGACTTTAATGGTGCATGTGTGTACCATTTGGTGGGAGAGTGGAGAGTGACGTTTTGGAGAATGTTAGTTTAGCATTAGTTCCCTGCGTCAGCAACCATCAGTTAGCGTTAGCTTACTGTACCTCCATCAGTAAGCATTATTGTTGCTTTCCTGCGCTCCATCAGTTAGCGTTAGCATTAGTTTCCTGTGTCCCATCAGTTAGCGTTAGCATTCATTTCCTGTGTCCCATCAGTTAGCGTTAGCATTAGTTTCCTGTGCCCCATTCGGCCTACGTTACACCAAATTATCTCATACCTTCCGACAGCTCTCATCAAACAGGATTATTGATTGATTCACACTGGATTTCTCTTTTAAGACATGAAAATATTGTCTATTTGTATTTCAAACACTAATCCCAGGCACAATAAACTTTGAAAAAGAAAATTGTCTGTCTGAACAAGCAAATGTGTGTGTGTGTGTGTGTATGTGTGTGTATGTGTGTGTGTGTGTGTGTGTGTGTGTGTGTACCTGATGGTTTTGATCATGCCAAGTCCCATCTCCACGCAGCAGTGGGCATGGTCAGGGCGTGGCTCAGGGAGGCCAGAGACGCAGTAGTAGCAGTCGCCCAAAATTTTAATCCGCAGACAGTGGTGCTCCTACACACACCACAGACACACACACACACACACACACACACAGGCAGAAGGAGAAAGAACATTTTAATCCTCAGGTAATGTTGTTTCTACACACACACACACACACACACAGAGACACACATACACGCACACACAGACACACACATTCACACACACACACACACACACTCACACATACACACACACATACAGACACACATATACACACATTTACACACATATACTGACACACACTTACCCACATACATACACACACCTACCCACATACACACACACACACAGACACATATACACACACACATTCACACACACACACAGACACATACACATACACACACATACACACATGCAGACACAGACACACATACGCAGATATACACATACACACACACACACACAAATTCACACACACACAGACATACATACATACATACACAGACACACACATCTGTGTATGTGTGTGTATGTATGTCTGTATGTGTGTGTGTGTGCGAGTGTGTGTGTGTGTGTGTGTGTGTGTATGTGTATGTGTATGTGTCTGTGTGTGTGTGTGTGTGTATGTATGTGTATGTATGTCTGTATGTGTGTGTGTGTGCGAGTGTGTGTGTATGTGTGTGTGTGTGTGTGTATGTGTATGTGTATGTGTGTGTGTGTGTGTGTATGTGTGTGTATGTATGTCTGTATGTGTGTGTGTGTGCGAGTGTGTGTGTATGTGTATGTGTCTGTGTGTATGTGTGTGTGTGTGTATGTGTGTGTGTGTGTGTGTACTTACATGAGCAAGACGGTCGAAGCGGGCGAATAGCTCGTTCAGCATGCGCACAAGCTCCTGAGCAGTGAGTGTGGTGGACAGATTGGTGAAGCCCTTCACATCAGCAAACAAGATGCTATAACACACACATACACATACACACACACACAGGAAGAAAGAGGAAGATGTTTAGCTTGGTAGGATAACCACCTGCTGATCAATGCCTAGCTGTCAATCAGCAGCAATAACCAGCTGCTGATCAACAATCCGGTGCCCATCTACTAGATCTGTACATAACATGACCGCAAGTCTTACAGGTTTTCCCCAAAGACTGATACATACATGTCATCACACATCCAGACAGTTCACACTTGTTCACCCTCCCATCAACTCTCTTGAGGATGATGGCCACCACTCAGATGTCAGAGCTTGTGGTGTGGGCCCTTGGTGCTTTCTTCAGGTCATCAGGTGGGAACCTCCTTCACCAGTGTTTTGTCAATTAACCCACAACACTTGCAGAGGGCTTAACAGCTAACCCCAGGGTCCAGGGGCACCTCCTCACTCCCTCACCTCCTCACCCCCTCACCCACTCAGCACCTCTGGCTCCACAGCCACTGCTGGAGCTGGAGCTTATTCTCCTCTGTGTCCCACACATCCCTCTGACCTGATGACCTTCCCTGGACACTCCAGCATGTCCACCTCCCCTGTTTTTTCATGTCTTGCCCTCCCCTGTCTGTTCTCCTCCTCCACCGTACGAAGCTCTTCCTGGATGAGCTGCGGCGACCTTTGGCATTCTCCTCTTTCCACCCTGCCCTGGTTATGACCGCTAGACCCAGCCTGCCCTGGTTATGACCGCTAGACCCAGCCTGCCCTGGTTATGACCACTAGACCCAGCCTGCCCTGGTTGACAGTTCCCATGATGTCTCTGTGGCATAGCCTGGCCTCTGCTTTTGCCACAGCCCTGCTTCCAGAGCTGTACAGGCCAACTGAAGAAAAGCTTTTGGGGACTGACAACCATCTCTGCAGGAAGGTGCTGATCCTCCTTTCCAAGGCTTCAACTGTTGTTAGTGGCATCTCATACATGAGTAATGGCCAAAGAAGTCCTGGGAGTACTCCATGCTGGTTGCCCACTCCAAGAGTCTCCTTCAGTTAGTACCCCTCTGCAATGAGCTCATCTGGGAGGCGACTCCCCCTTTATGCAGCCTTCCATGGCTTTCATACTGTACCTCTCAGCCACCCACAGTGCTTGTACACTATATAAGGTCTACCATTAATTCCTGGTGCCTCCTTCCAGGAGGCTTCTTGGTCCTTGAACATGGTTGTTGGCTTGCCCAGGGTCATCAAGGCCTCCCAGATCTCCAGCTCTGTGTCTCTCCGTAGATCACTCTGCGTGTTGGAGAGGTACTCCTCCACCACTTCCCCTGATGCCTGTAGTTGACCAGATCTTTTGTCACCCAGAAGCTTCTTCAGATAGCCAGATGGGTTCTCGGTGAACTGCTCCCTCAGCTTAGACTGCCGTCTTTGGTTTCTCCAGTGATACTCTGCTCACTGTAAGGTGTTGATACACTCTCTTAGGTTGTCCCCGACCTCTCTCAGAGCTTGTTTTTCCTCTTCCTCCATTTGCCTGAAAGCTTCCTAAGCCCCTGGAGATCACAATGAAGTTTTTAGATCACCTTGGTTCTGTGATTTTTCGGGCCTAGGTTGATGAGCTCTTATCTGTTTTACTCCAAAACTCTCAGCTCCAATACTCCAGATTATACTCACCGTTGCCTTTTCCAGTTTAGTTCCCCTGCAAGAACATTCTACAACACATTTCACAGTCAAATTTCTCCTTCCATGTTTGTGCTGCAGGGCAGTTGATTGTCTACTTCCCTGCCTTGTGTTTGTGCTGCAGGTGCTGCTGGGTTTTCCCACTCTGCTCCTGTGTTGCTCTCAGAGGTACATCAGAGACAGTATTACTCATGTCCTCTCTGCTGTTTGCCTAGAGATTCTAGGTACTGTAGTTGGTCATCGGTCCCAGACTCTCCTTCGTCTCACCAGGGTGCCCTGTGTGTTGCACATTGCTTGGGTGTAGGCAACCCATCTTTGCCTGATGAATCTTGAGAACTTTCACGTTCTTGCAGACTTTCCCGCATGTCCAAACCACAGTTCTCATGTCAAGCTGTTTCAAAGTCAGATTTACACTTTCTGAGGTTGTTGCCGTGGTCTGTCCGACAGGTTGGTCAACCTCACCTGCTCTCGTATGATCTTGGAGGTGTCTTATAAAGTACTTGTCTATAGCGAGTGTTTTAAGTCCCCTTGAACTCTTTCTTACATAATGGTCTGTGTAATCAAACCAATTTCATACATTTTTGTTTCTGTTGTTTTAGTGTCCTAGGAATCGCTGATGAAGATTTTGTCACAAAGGCGCAGAGAGGGTCCAAGGTTAGAAAGAAAGAACTGGAAATCAAACATTCACACTTTTGAGGTAAGCTATGTCTCTCCTTTCTATAACTAAAAACTAATAGCCTGTTGTTAGTGTATGATAACACTTGCAACACTACAGCAGGATACTCTAAAATTATTTAAAATTAATATCTTTGTGACCTTAATTAAAAACCCTGCTTTATTTTAAGGATATACTTTGCCTATGTAGCTTGTAATTACTGGCACCAAGTCACATTTCTTAAGTGAAGTAAACATCTGTAGTTACGATGTCCTTTAGAGACAGGATGTATGCTTGCATGGAGTGGTGGTTCACAAAAACGTGTTGCATGTGTTAATATTGATCGCTATATGCAATATCAATGCATGCTTTGTGGTTAGCTTGAGTTAGCTTGAGTTAGCTTGCTAATATACAACCGAGCTGCACTCCATATTCCTCAACACATCTATCCCATAGGCTATTCTTGTCATCTATCCCATAGGCTATTCTTGTCATCTATCCCATAGGCTATTTTTGTCATCTATCCCATAGGCTATTCTTGTCATCTATCCCATAGGCTATTTTTGTCATCTATCCCATAGGCTATTCTTGTCATCTATCCCATAGGCTATTTTTGTCACAACAAAGGACATAAATAGAGGGAGAATGATCTTGGAAACTGAAAAGATGTGTTTATTTGGTGGAATAGTGGAAAATGCTTGTTGTAGAAATACAATTTCACTGAAGCATTAAATGCAAGCAGAGAATGAGAATGTGTAGCCTATTATCCGGATGTAAAAGACTCATTTAAAAAGTTAACGTGTGTCTTCTTTGTTGTGGTCCTTGTCGCACTTTAATGATGCACAAAAATTACACAACTGATGGCTTGAGGGGGCTACAGCCCAGTGCAGTTCTGCCAAAAAACAGAAACAGCTCACCAACCTAGGGTTAGGGTTAGCCCTAAGCACAGCCCTAAGCACAGCCAAGCACACAAGGGACAAAATGGTCAGCTGCTACAATGAAAAAAGGTCTACAGTTGAAATTTGCACGTGGGGCAACTGAATATGATCAAAACCAGCCACTAGATCACTAAAAAGGAGTCTGGAAGCTGTGTCTATGGAGCTGGGAATCCTGCATGAGGTTTATGATTTTCTACACCTGAAGATCCAGAGAGAGGGAGTGTTGTCTCACCTTGGTGAAATGTCAATCAAAACAGATGTCCAGCATGATGTAAGGTAATGTCACACTACCTGATCATCATGGTGAGGCTACGCATGACCTAGTCATCATGCTTGGAGGAATAACATCAAGATGGAAACAGACAGCTGCATATCACTGGAAACACCACGTATGGCACAAAACTAAAGCCACTGATCCTGGACGTTTCAGAGGGCCTGCAGAGGGCTACAGATAGACAGGCTGCATGTTTCTGCTGTCACCTCTTCCATGGGTGTAAATCTGCTCTCTGGCTTAGTTTAGGCATTTAGTTCAGCAGGATTGTAAACACAATTCCAAGAAGATATCCAAGAAGATAAAGATTTGAAGCTTGCCCCAAAACTCACTCAAAGCACTCTGACTCCATCCCACTTTGACCAGATGAAGGTCTCTAGTACCCTTCACTTCTCCAGCTATTCTGTTTGGTCTAATGTCAAGTGGGCACCCTGAGTGAGGCAAAATGTGAATCCTATGAAGCTGCCTTGTCACATCTGCGCTGAGCCATATTCATAATTAAAAACATGTCTGTTGGCAAAACAGGACACCTAAAGCCCTTGCAGATTAGTGTTCCTCTCAAATACATCAACTCTTGACCTCCAGACAGAGCTTCTTAAAAAGGGCCACACTATGATGCTCACGCCAGAAAAGGAAGAGAAAGGTAAACGTAATCAGCCTGGCAGATAATTGGCGCAGATATTCTGCATTTTTATGGTTATCAGCAACGGTCGTTTTTTTTTCATTCTTTTTAAAGCACTGCTTTGTCTCTAACACACCTGTCACTGCCAGCACTCACCACTCTGAGGTCTAGAGCAATGTCCCGTCCACCACACAATATGATTGGCTGGGCACCACAAATCCAGCCAATCAACATGAAAGGCTAAACGCAGTGAAAGTCTGTTACAACAACACACATTGATAACCAGCTGCTGATAAGTAGCTGATAAATTACCAGCTGCCGATTATTAGCTGATCAATAGCCAACTTCCCATCAATAGTCAGCTGTTCATTAATAACCAACTGCTCATCAATAACCAGTTGACAATCAAAAGCTTAACCTCTGAAGAATTGTTTCTAAGTTTCTAAAAAAGATTCTTTTCCTGAAGCTCCTAATGGTTTTAATGGAGCAGAGAGAAGCTAGTCAACAACTAACTGCCACAGCCCTGATCAAGGGTTCTGAAAGAACACTTCTCTCCAGAACCAAGTTTTACACCAGATACACTTGTGCAGGGTTACCTGCTGTTCTCATATCAGTGGATGTAGGTCTGTCTGTCTTTGAGCCGTAATGGTGCAGGTTTACCTCACATTCTCATATCGGTGGATGTAGGTCTGTCTGTCTTTGAGCCGTAATGGTGCAGGTTTACCTCACATTCTCATATCGGTGGATGTAGGTCTGTCTATCTTTGAGCCGTAATGGTGCAGGTTTACCTCACATTCTCATATCGGTGGATGTAGATCTGTCTGTCTTTGAGCCGTAATGGTGCAGGTTTACCTCACATTCTCATATCGGTGGATGTAGGTCTGTCTATCTTTGAGCCGTAATGGTGCAGGTTTACCTCACATTCTCATATCGGTGGATGTAGATCTTGTGGAACTGGTGCTGCAGCGTCTCGTCCTCCACATTGGCCATGTCATTGATCATCTCCAGGACCACAAAACGAGGAAGAACAGACAGAACCAATCGCTCCTGACAAAACACACATACACAGGTCAACATAAACACACACACTACAACACTACAACACACTACAACACAGATGCACACACAGACACACAAGCACACGCATGCACACATATGCACACACAGATGACCACAAACACACACACTGGGCAACTGCTTGACAATAGTTTTTTGTAATTTAGGGGAATTTATACCTGTGTTGCGTGTTGTGTGTGTTTGTTGCTCTTGGGTGCTCCTTCTGTGAAGCGCCACGAGACAATACTATTGTAAAAGGCGCTGTATAAATAAAATTGAATTGAATTGAATTGTTTGTGTGTGTGAGTGTTTCGCATTATTTAGGGGAATCTATTTCTGTGTTGATGTATGTTGTGTGTGTGTGTGTGTGTGTGTGTGTGTGTGTGCCTATTTAGGGTTATTTTCCGGGTCACTTGTTCACACTTTTAAAATGAACTGATAGGTTTGGTTTGGTTAACTCAAATTCACTATTTGTCCCACAGCCTAAATGTGTTAAATGTGTATTCATTGTGATACAGACTGTAAGTGCATTTTACTCCGCCATAGATCCTCTGGATCACTGAACATTGTGTCTTCCATTGTTAATGCATTGTTCACTCACTGCTCTGCAGGACTTTTATTTAGTTTCCTGTGAGATCTGTTAGCTGGCTTTCAGCTTTCAGCATAGTTAAAACTGACTGTTCAGTTTTGTAACGAGAGTCAAGGTTTTTGAGAAAAGGTTTGAAAAATTTGAAGATTGGATTGGAAAAGGTAAAATGTGTTTTAACAATTGTGAAAAACTGTAATTACACAGTCATACGGTTAGGGTCAGGTTATATTAATAACAGTCATAAGGTTAGGGTCAGGTTATATTAATAACAGTCATAAGGTTAGGGTCAGGTTATATTAATAACAGTCATAAGGTTAGGGTCAGGGTTAGGATCATATTAAGTGTCAGGGTTAGTCATATTAATCGCAAACACTGATTGTGATATTCTGCTAATATTAATGCATTATTAAGGGTTAGGATTAGGATTATTAATCTATTATTAATGGTTAGGATTAGTTATACTAACGACAAAGGAAGGCTACTCTGTATTTTTAGTGTGTCTGTAGCTCTCTCTTTTTGAAGTAATTTAAGGATCATAAATATATACACGTTTATATACATGTTTGTGTATACCATAT
This sequence comes from Tenualosa thibaudeaui, assembly GCA_027481765.1. Taxonomy (NCBI): domain Eukaryota; kingdom Metazoa; phylum Chordata; class Actinopteri; order Clupeiformes; family Clupeidae; genus Tenualosa; species Tenualosa thibaudeaui. The sequence continues at coordinate 2,309,457 of JAIFZK010000150.1, read as the reverse complement.
ATCCACAAACACACACACACTCATATATCCACAAACACACACACACACACACACACACACACATATACACACACACACACACACACACACACACACACACATATATATATATACACACACACACACTCATATATCCACATACACACACACACACACACTCATATATCCAGAAACACACACACACACACACACACACATATATACACACACATATATATATATACACACACACACACACACACACACACACACCTGTCTCTTGTTCTCTCTCTCCAGTCGGACACGGGCCTCAATGCAGCGTCGTGTCTCCAGGAAGGCGTGTCTCTGAGCGCGCTCAGACAGGAAGGAGATAAACACACCTGCAACACTCATACACACACACAGGGCTGCCTGGGCCAGCAGCTACACACACACACACACACACACACACACACACAATAAATAGAAGTATACATATGAGGAGCTACTCAAGACATTATTCATTCATTTTACACCTTTCACACACACATGTTTTATTCTCACATACATGTAGTTTTACTCTTACATACATATATTGGACACATCTCACATACATATATATATATTACTCTCACATACATATATATATTACTCTCACATACATATATATATTACTCTCACATACATATATATATTACTCTCACATACATATATATATTACTCTCACATACATATATATATTACTCTCACATACATATATATATTACTCTCACATACATATATATATTACTCTCACATACATATATTTTCCTTTCATATACATTCATATTTTTCATCTCAAGAGAATATGTGATGTGAAAGGAGAATGTATGAATGTGTGAGAAGAATATATATATATGTGTGTGTGAGAAGAATATATATATATGTGTGTGTGTGAGAGAAAGTATAGTGGAAATGGAAGCAGTATAGTGGAAATGGAAGGTGAGGGATTTATCAAGCTGTGATTGGCTGAAAATGTCTGGTCCTGATCCTAATGGGACGAAGGTAGCGTAACTCATACGGTATTATGGAGGAACTTGAGGCAGGTGCACTAAATGAAGCCATCGCGCTCCTGGGGGGGATTTTGGCCTCCCTGCATTTAGCCAACATATCCTCATCTGCTGAGCAGATAAGAAGAGGAACCAATACTACTGTTCTACAGATGAAGATGCTATAAATTAATAAAGAACATAGACTAGGCTACTTTAAAAAATATGCATGTCTGGAAGTGGGTCAGGTACAATATTTTCATAATTATTTTTTGTGGTCCGAGTTGCGGGTGGGTTAGTTGAAAACATCGGTCGGGCGCGGGTCGTTCATAGGACATCGACCTGCAGCGTACCCCTTCATAGCCTAATATGCACATAGGGAGCATTTAAGTCATGACAATCGTTGTCTGACAGAAAACATCTGTGCAGCGCTCTGTGATGTCGGAATAAACACAAATTATTACAAAAGAGGTGCACATTTTTATCGAGAAGATTCTTCACTCCAAACGGCCAAAATCGGACAGACCGCAAATAAAAGAGCTGTCTGCAGCTGATCAATATTGCTGCATGAGTATTTCGGGTTGACTTTACGCTATTCTCTTCATCGGACATCTTAAATGACATACTGTGGGTAGATGTGTTTTCTGCTTAAACACTTACTCATTTTAAATGTGGGGTTTTTATCCAGCATAAACCTCATAAACATACCGCCAGAAATATTTTTCAGACATCACACACACACACACACACACTCATATATCCACAAACACACACACACACATATATACACACACACACACACACATACACACACACACACACACACAAACACACTCATATATCCACAACATCAGACATCAGATATTTCTTTACCTTGTGTTACTGAAATTAATGAACTCTTTAACAATATTCTAATTTGTGAAGCTTTACCTGTACTGTGTAACTATAAGTGCAAACAGTATTTAGTCCACTTTTGCCTTGTTCAAGTGAATTGTAAAAAAAAGTCATTATTGATTGCCTGACCTTACTAGAGGAGAGGGGAATGTATGTATGTGAGAGTGAAACATATGTGTGTGAGAGGGCCAGAATGAATAATGTCTTGAAGGGCCCCTCACACACACACACACACACACACACACACACAGGTAGCCAATGATGTGCATTAACTATCATAACTGTAACAATGGAAAGTTCAAAATTAGGATTCTTCACACTTGCACACAAAGACACACACACACACACACAGACACACACACACACACACACACACACACACACACTACCTGTGGGATATGGGCAAGTTCTGACTTGTTATCTGTAACGCACACACACACATACACACACACACACACAATAAATAGAGGCACACACACAAACACACACACAGACAAAAGATACAGGCACAGACACATTTACTCACTCATGTACTGACACGTGTCTACATGCTTAACAAACACACACATACTAATGCCTGTGTGTGTGTGTGTGTGTGTGTGTGTGTGTGTTAAGACTGATGAGCTGGTAAGAAAGCTGTGCAGAAAACAACATGGAATGATTCACATGCCTATTAGTCACACACAAACAGATATGACTGTGTGACTGTGTGTGTGTGTGTGTGTGACTGTGTGACTGTGTGTGAGAGAGAGAGAGAGAGAGAGAGAGAGTTTGACTGTGTGTGTGTGTGTGTGTGTGTGAGAGAGAGAGAGTTTGACTGTGTGACTGTGTGTGTGTGTGTGTGTGTGTGTGAGAGAGAGAGAGAGAGAGAGAGAGAGAGAGAGAGAGAGAGTTTGACTGTGTGTGTGTGTGTGTGTGTGTGTGTGTGTGAGAGAGAGAGAGAGAGAGAGAGAGAGAGAGTTTGACTGTGTGTGTGTGTGTGTGTGTGTGAGAGAGAGAGAGTTTGACTGTGTGACTGTGTGTGTGTGTGTGTGTGTGTGTGAGAGAGAGAGAGAGAGAGAGAGAGAGAGAGAGTTTGACTGTGTGTGTGTGTGTGTGTGTGAGAGAGAGAGAGAGAGAGAGAGAGAGTTTGACTGTGTGACTGTGTGTGTGTGTGAGAGAGAGAGAGAGAGAGAGAGAGAGTTTGACTGTGTGTGTGTGTGTGTGTGTGTGTGTGAGAGAGAGAGAGTTTGACTGTGTGTGTGTGTGTGACAGACAGAGAGAGATGGAGGGTATATGTGTGTGTTTGTGACAGTGAGAGAGAGAAAGAGAGACGGTGTGTGTGTTACAGAGAGAGAGAGAGAGATATGGAGAGAGGGGGGAAGAGAGAGAGAGAGAGAGACACAGTGTGTGTGTTTGTGCGTGTGACAGACAGAAAGAGAGAGAGAGAGAAAGGGGGAGGGAAAGAGAGAGAGAGAGAAAGGGGGAGGGAAAGAGAGAGAGAGAGAAAAGGGGAGGGAAAGAGAGAGAGAGAGACAGTGAGGGGTATAAATAGCACGTGTGGGTGGAAATGGAGACATCCATGTGACTCATTCACTGCAGAACGTCTCTCCCTCTTTTCTTCCCTTTTTCTCCCACTCTCATCTTCCTTCTCCCTCCCTCTCTTCTTCTCTCTCTATCTCTTCTTTTCTCTCTATTTTCCTTCTTTTTCTCCCTCTCTTCTCTCTCTATTTACTGTGTAGTGTAGTATAGTGTAATTAATAATAATGCAAGTACTGTTAATCTAACCCTAACCCTCCAATGCTGTTAATCTGTTAATCTAACCCTAACCCTCCAGGGCTGTTAATCTGTTAATCTAACCCTAACCCTCCAATGCTGTTAATCTGTTAATCTAACCCTAACCCTCCAATGCTGTTAATCTGTTAATATAACCCAAACCCTCCAGTGCTGTTAATCTGTTAATCTAATCCTAACCCTCCAATGCTGTTAATCTGTTAATATAACCCAAACCCTCCAGTGCTGTTAATCTGTTAATATAACCCTAACCCTACAGTGCCGTCCCACACCAGTGCAGTGATTTAATGATTCCTATACTGGGGGTTAGGAAATTAATGACCCTCAACACAGATGTATTACTATGGAAGCATAATGGAACCTAAACACAGATGTATTACTATGGAAGCATAATGGAACCTAAACACAGATGTATTACTATGGAAGCATAATGGAAGCATGGAAGCATTGCCATACATATAGCTCGTTTCCACCGCCGCAGTGTCGGTGCCCAATCTAGAACTGGTTCTGCATGTTTTGACCAAACAATCACTGGTTCTGGTGCCAGAGAGCTGGCACTGGTTCTGGTGCCAGAGAGCTGGCATGGCTCCCTGAAATTGCTGGTCCCAAAGTGGGAACCACACACATCACAGTGCTGTGTTGTTAGTAAAATCATGCAAATGTTCAGTGCAAGCTGTGTGCATCTGATTTTGTGGCTGCAAGTTAACGTTTGACAACTAGTTAGTTTTGTTTACCATGTTTACCACTCGTGTTTTCTAGGTACAACTTCTACCTGTGCTGGCCAATACCACCATAAATCCCTCAGCTTTACACTGACATGAATACATCGTCTCAACAAAAGTATTTTATTAAATGGTATAATTTCGACAGGGTTCAGATAGCCAGAATTTGACTATTTTAACACACATACTTTATATGGAGTGAATCATTTGAAGTGAATCATTTGAAAGGAAAGTAAAAGGGTTAGGGTTAGGGTTAGGGTTAAAAAGCTGCATTACCGACCCCCCTCTAGGCACTAGGGATGTAACCATGGTAACAATTTGCTATACAAATTTTGGTGCTAAAGCCTGTGGAAATGGGTGTCAGTGCTAGTGCTGGTGTCCAGCGCACAGCCCTGGTGGAAAAGAGGTAATATAATTCATTTCTGGCCACACTTGTGGAAATTAGCAGAAAAGAGCATTAGTAAGTAGAGTACTAGTGAAAGATCTAGAAGAGCTGAATAAGATGACTTTACCCAGGGTAGTGAAAGATAAAGAAAAAAAACAGCTGATAGTTTGAACAGCTTATGTGATGTTTTTCGCCAAAGTATTTGCCAGAGTGTTTTGCTGGTTTAGTTGGTTGAGCCAGTTTATAATGGTCGAATTATGATGGTTTTGTTGGTCAAAACCAGCTTAGACTGGTCCTTTTCAGCAGGGAACTCAGAGTAAAGATAAATACCCAACTAACAACTTTTGGTTGGTTGGTGATCTGTTAGGTAGGGAAGCGTTTCATGGAAGTGGCTGTGGTTCTCTATAGGGGGGCCTAGGAATGTTTTTTCCTACAGAGATGCCCCCTCCTCTATCAGGACTACTGCCAATATGAAGCAGGTCTACAAATCACACAGAGTTCAGATGAAGAGTCCATTTGCAATGAATTTACAGAATTTATATAATTATACATTATAATTATATTATACATTTATAATTAATTATACATTATACATTTATATAATTTTGATCAACTTTAATACCAGTCCAACTCCAATTGGATTAATTTGTTTTCACTTCATAACAACATTCAAATTGCAGTTTGACAGTGATTACTTGGAAATTATTATTAAAACAATTAATTTTCTTCAGATGGACTAAGGTTTTGCATCTGAACTCTTCAAAAAGTGCAAGTTTGAGCACAGGAGTCATCTTACGAAAACACTCCCGTGGGATTTATTCCACTGTTCATATTGCTCAGATATCAGCGTAAGACAGAGTCGGTGTTGGTAAATGTGGCGGCTGGGCCAAGCATTTAAATGTCACGCCCAAATGTGTTCTCGAGTTTGAGTGGCGCTGTTAAATTCCACAGTATGATCATACTGGTAATGCAGATGTGTTTATACATCTTACTGGTACACCTGTGTGTTTACACACATACTCATTCATACTCATGTTTTTATGACATACTGGACTAGATTTATTTGATTTCTTGTATTAATAGGCTATACCCCATAGTAGAGTGCAAGTATAGTGCATATTGCTTTAAGTAGAAGGAACCTTTACTGCTGCAGACAGACTCCTAGTCCTTATTTGTCCGCCCTCAGACTTTATCCACCATCCTGAGTCTTACAGTCCTAAATATAACATGGTTACAGTGGTGCACTGATCCTATCCTGTTCCAGACAGTCACATTTGCCTTGCTTTTCAGAAACAAAAGAAGCACTTCAGGTTGAACACCAGGGTCCTCAACACCCAGAAGGCATTTTTCAGTCATAGGGCAGAAACTAGAAACAGAATGGAGATTTAAAAAGAGTTTTCTTTATTATCACTTATCACTATCAATTATTAATGGAGCTTTAGTTCAGTCAATCTATTAATTCTTTTCCATTATGTTCTCTGTTGTGGAACCAGTGTAGAAGAGCACATGCCTTGCTTACTGGTAGCCTGCTTCCTAGGAAAGAAGCCCTCCACGTTTTATAATATCAGGTAGAGTATGTGAGCATCGCTGTGTGAATGAGGCATAGATCATTGAATAGAAACAAATGCTGGTCTCTTCATGTCTCTTCATGTCTATGGGAAATTTATTAAAAAGTACTGTTATGTGATCTGCATTATTCTTTTCTTTCTGGCTAGCCAACTGATGAAGGTGAGACATTCAGAGGGGTGAAGAGTGGGATCCTGGTTCTCCCTGACCTGTCTTGACGAATGTGCTGCATGACTTTGGTCTCCTTACTGATCTGCTGTAGGCTTTAAATATTAGTTACTTCAAGCGGGTCATATATATACGACACACTCTCAAGGTCATACTCTTGACCTTGTCATCACAAAGGGTCTTATTGTCATAAATCAAAAGCCACAGATGAGAAGAAAGCACCATGGAAACAAAAACCAGCAGGTAAACTGCTAAAGGCAGAGTGTGGGAAGACTGCAAATCTAAACCTCCACATCCATTACCTAATCCATAAAGACATGCTTAGCAAATATGACTCTGAAATTCATAAAGACTTTCTACTACATTATTGATAGGAACATGAACAATTTCTTGTGCCATTTTCCACTGTTGATATGTTAACAAATCACAAATCACAATTAGCATCTGAGCTTCTTTCAGTTAATAAAACACTGAGTTAGCATTTTTCATCAGAGCTAAAATAAGACTGAATATAACTTTATAGTTGCAAATAGCTCAACACCTAGAACCAATGTCTTCAAAGTGAAGGGAACCAAACATTAGGTCAGCATTTACCTTAATTGACTACGAAACACTTGAGAAAACAGTACAAAATCTCAGTTCTTCTGCATCTGAATTGGACATTCTGCCAACAAACGTCTTAAAATCTCTTCTACACTTTGTAGCATCTGATGTGCTCCAGATTATAAATTAATCTTTACAAAATGCCATTTTCCCTACTGAAAAAGAATAACCTGGATGGTTCAGTGCTTAACAACTACAGGCCCATATCCAATCTACCATTCATTGGAAAGATTCAATCAAGTAACTGCTTCTTGACATCAAATAGCTGTTTTCAGTTTCAGTCAGACATTTGTGCCAACCACAGCATTGAAACAACTCTTAATACATACTTCTTAATACATACTCTTAATACATACTTCTTAACACATACTCTTAATACATACTTCTTAACATACTCTTAATACATACTTCTTAATACTGACGCAGGCAAACATCTGTCCTGGAGTTACTGCTTTTGACACTGGTATGGTTACTTACAAAACAGAAGCTTCTTTGTTTCCATGTTTGTAACCAATATCCTTGACCTGTGGTGTCCCCCAGGGGTCAATCTTTTGAACCATTATGCTCATATTTGGACAAATTTATATTTACATTTATGCATTTTGCAGACACTTGCAGAGTCAGTCTCCCTTAAAGTAACTTAGGGTTAAGTGCCCTGCTCAAGGGCATGAATCTCAGGTGAAGTGGTGATTAAATGCAAAAGAAAACACTGTTTGGCTCCCATAGTCTAGAATTGTTGTTAAGTATTTTGAAACAGACAGTGAATTAAAATGAGTGTGAAAAAGATTGGCAAAAATTATAACAAAAAGAGAAAACATGTATTGATGTATCCGTTTTTAAATATGCACATATGATGCTGTCAAAAGGGAACTTTGACTCATTTAGACAGACATAGATGCAAAACAACTCAAATAAAATGTTAAAGGTCCTTTCATTGGTCCATTTTGTGATTTTGAGACTTCAGTATTTTTCATCTTACACATGGGCCCCAAAACGGCTTGTTTGTTAGGTAGTTGTTCTGTTGAACATTTTTCTCACACTGAATACATGAGACAACAACAACCCATTTAAGCCCCCCACACAATACAAATACAAAAATCCATATACAAACCCATTTACACTAAAGCCCCCCCACACACCAAATCCATTCACAAACCCATTTACACTAAACCCCCCACACACACCAAATCCATTCACAAATCCCAAACATCAACAGCAGTGAAGTGAGACAATAAAACAATACTGTAGTAAAAGTGCTGCACAAATAAAACTGAATTGAATTAAAGCACATTATTATTATTAGTGATTATTATTATTATTACTATTATTATTAGTGATTACTATTATTATTAGTGATTACTATTATTATTATTAGTGATTACTATGTGATATTAAAGCACATTATTATTATTAGTGATCACTATGTGATATTAAAGCACATTATTATTATTAGTGATTACTATGTGATATTAAAGCACATTATTATTATTAGTGATTACTATGTAATATTAAAGCACATTATTATTATTAGTGATTACTATGTGATATTAAAGCACATTATTATTATTAGTGATTACTATGTGATATTAAAGCACATTATTATTATTAGTGATTACTATGTGATATTAAAGCACATTATTATTATTAGTGATTACTATGTGATATTAAAGCACATTATTATTATTAGTGATTACTATGTGATATTTACTAAAGTGCTTTTTGATTTCACACCCCTAGTTTATTTGTCAATGTAATGCTTGCCTCGCTAAATCAGCAGACAAGCTGATTTCAGAAATAAGTAAGAAAGAAGAAATCCTATCAAACAATACCAGGTGAGTAGCCTAGACTATGAACAAAGGAAAATCAAGATAAATGACATCAATGTTGTGACATCTTGTTTTCAAAGTTTGTTCCATGTGTGCTTCTTTGAGCCCCTTCCCTCCGAATGTCCCTGTCATTTGATTGGATGTTTATACTAAAGCAGCAAGATATGATATGAGACACTAGATGGACTCAGATATGATATATTATGTAGGGAGATTTTGGAGCAATATTAACATCACGTTCACACATAGAGATCGATATATATCAAAAACATATACACACAAACACACACATACACACACATATACACACACATATACACACAAACACACACACAAACACACACACACACACACATACACACACACATACACACACACACACACACACACACACACACACACACACACACACACACACACACACACACACACACACACACACACACACACACACACACACACACACACACACACACACACACACAGCACTCCTCCCCACCTCACACACACACACATACACACACACACACACAC
>JAIFZK010000150.1:2292500-2295000 GCA_027481765.1 Tenualosa thibaudeaui | reverse complement strand
TCAGGTTGGTTCACTAATGACTCAGGTTGGTTCACTAATGACTCAGGTTGGCTCACTAATGACTCAGGTTGGTTCACTAATGACTCAGGTTGGTTCACTAATGACTCAAGTTAGCTCACTAAAGACTCAGGTTGGTTCACTAATGACTCAGGTTGGTTCACTAATGACTCAAGTTGTAAAGTGTGAAAGGAGTAGTGTGGAATCCTACTATAGTGCAAGAGAATGTCAGTGCCAGTACAATTCCATTACAATTCCATTGCAAATTTGATATCTTGGGGCAGTCCCACTCTTCCCTTTCTCTGTGGTGTTGAAGAGCTGAATGGTCCAAATGGAACAAAAGAACCTCTCGGGGGTTTGTCCATCCACTTACAGTTCTCAGTGCCTCTTTTTAAATGTTAGGACCCTCAGTATACCACCAAAGAAGTGTGGGGCTACTTGAGCCTTGCTAATGGCATCTAATCAGAAGTGCAAAGAGCAGCAGGTGCAGTATATGCAGTATATGCAATATGTACAGTTAAAGAGCAATTTATATTCAGATAAGAGTAGTAATAATAAATAGGCAGAATAATAATTAGGCAGAAGAGCGATATACATGTAAGGTGAAGAGATAATGAGGGTAATATACAGATGTGCTATATAGATTGTTATGTACAGATTTATTAAGTGTTAAGTATATACAGATGTACAGAAGTATATACAGATGTGCTAGAGATAGTTATGTACAGATGTATTAAGTATATACTGATGTACAGATGTGCAGTCCAAGGGCTATAGCAGCAGAGTGCAGTGTGAGGTTCAGTGGGGGACAGAGTTCAGTAGTGTGATGGCTGTGGGGAAGAAGCTGTTCCTGAACCTGGTGGTTTTAGTCTGGAGGCTCCTGTAGCGCCTTCTGGAGGGGAGGAGTTGGAATAGTATGTTGGCAGGATGAGAGGTGTCCTTCAGAATGCTGCGTGCCCGTCACAGACATCTTTTCTTGTGGACATCCTCAATGGAAGTGGAGTCCCTGTGATTCTCTGAGCAGTTTTCACCACTCACTGCAGAGCCTTGCGACCAGCGACAGAGCAATTTCCATACCAAACTGTTACACAGTTAGTCAGGATGCTCTCGATCGCACAGCGGTAGAAATTGCTCAGGATGCTAGTGGACAGGTGGTTTTTCTTTAGTGTCCTCAGGAAGAAGAGGTGCTGGTAGGCCTTCTTGACCAGCCTTGAGGTGATGGTCGACAAGGACAGGTCCTCGGACATGTGGGTCCCAGGAATTCCCCAGGAATTTGAAGCTGGTAACACGTTCCACAGCCATGCCATTCATGTGGATGGGGTCATGGGTGTTTCCCTTCTCTTTCCTGAAGTCCACGATGAGTTCCTTGGTCTTGCTGGTGTTCAAGAGCAGGTTGTTGTCAGCACACCATGCAGCCAGGTGCTTCACCTCTTCCCTGTAGTCAGATTCATCGTTGTCACTGATGAGTCCAATCACCGTGGTGTCATCTGCAAACTTGATGATGGAGTTGGATCCATACACAGGCCTGCAGTCATGGGTGAAAAGGGAGTAGAGGAATGGGGATAGCACACAGCCTTGTGGTGCACCGGTGCTCAGTGACAGGGTGGTGGACCGGTTCTGGCCTGACCTAACAAACTGACGTCTGTTGGTCAGGAAGTCCATGATCCAGTTGCAGATGGGGTTGCTGATTCCAAGGTCGCCGAGTTTGGCGATTAACTTGGAGGGGATGAATGTTGAATGCTGAGCTGAAGTCAACAAACAGCATTCTTGCATATGCATTCTTGTTGTCCAAGCGTGAGAGCACACAATGAAGCGCTGTGGATATCGCATCTTCTGTGCTTCTGTTGCTTCTGTAGGCAAATTGGTGAGGGTCCAGTGTGGGCGGCAAGCATTTCTTGAGGCGGTAGTCATTCAAGCACGTAGGTGATGAGTGTTTCGGTACTGTCACTATGGAGGTGGTCTTGAAGCATGCTGGTACTGCTGCCTAGGTAAGTGAGTGTGAGAGTATGGTGGTCGTCAGGGGGGAGGGTGATGGCAGTCTTATCCTTGTTGTCCTTGTCAAAGCGAGCATAAAAGTCATTTAGCTCGTTGAGGAAGGACAGATCCATGGCTGTCTGTGTGGAGTTGCTGGGCTTGTAGTCAGATATGGCCTGAATGCCCTGCCACATGCGTCGGGGGTCAGAGGCTGTGAAGTGTTCCTCCACCTTCAGCTTGTAGCTGTGCTTGGCCTTCTTGATGCCCCTCTTCAGGTCAGCCCTGGATGTACTGTAGGCTTGTGTGTCCCCTGATCTGAAGGCATTGTCACATGCCTTCAGTAGAAGCCGCACTTCCTTGTTCATCCATGGTTTCTGATTGGGGTACGTGGTGATCTGCTTTTCAGTAACACTGCCGATTGTGGGGATGGCACCGCCATCCTGGTCTGGTATAAACCACATTGTTGAGATTGTGTCTTTGAGTTTTGTCCTTGGGGTGAACCAGTCTCTGTCTGAGGGTGTTTCCTGGC